>WWET01000197.1:484019-503741 GCA_011038615.1 Limnodynastes dumerilii | reverse complement strand
CACACACACACACACACACACACACATATACATACACACACATACATATACACACATACTGTACACACACACACACTTTAGTACATATTCAATGTTAATGAGCACAGCTTGGACCAACAAATAAAAGACATCTATTGCACAACAAAACATACACATAATGCAAAAAAAGATGAATTGAAAATATAAATCTATGTGAAACATGTGAAGGATGAAGATAAGACAGACAGCATACAAGATACATGATTAGACATACTTGATATAATCAGCAAAGGTAGCAGTAAAGTTTAACGAGGGCATTATGGTTAGAGTTTATGATTTGCAATCATGCACATGCCGTAAGAACTCTGCAAGCCACTGAATGCATTAACTGTCAGGGTGATGCATCAGACACACAGATGGCTTTAAACAACAAATGCATTTCACCTCAAGGTTTCATTATTAAATGCTTTCGCTCAAAATGCAAAGTCAAGAGAGAACATGTGGTCTGGGAACTTGATGGACACACAGCTGAATTCGGGTTACCATCCATCCAGGATTACTCCAAACAGTCCGACAATCATAAAATGAGTATGGGAATTCCTAATCACTGTTACACATCTGACAATGGCCGCTCTTGTAGTCAGAACAACATGTCAATCAGTGGAGGCCACTGGCCACAGCATCCTGGCTTCTTAACAATTAGACGGTATGTATGTATTAGTCACTGCAGTATATTATACATATGCAAGTATATAAAGCTGCTTCCTTCACATATTTGCAGTTTGCAGGAAACTGCAGTTTATTACAGTAAAAAAGAAATACGGTGTATAACACGAAGACTGAAAAGAAACTAATCAGGACTTGTAGGAAGCAGCCTGAGCCCCCTCCTTTAACAACAGTGCGATGTTTAACCTAATCTGCTCAGAAAAGCAAAACTTTCATATAAAATCCAGTCAGACAAGATGTGTGTGTGGGTTTCCCCTTCTTAAACAGAAAATTTACAGTCTTTACAGAGCTTCCTGTTAAGCCCCAAGCGGACCATAAGGATCAAAAACACATCTGCCTTAAGTGTCAATAATTCAAACCCAGCTCCTCGCATTCTCCAGGCTCTAATTAGAGGGATTCACTGAAAGCATCCTGGGCCTCATCCAGACACAGTGTTTCTGAACATTTCCGCAGCACGTTTTCTTTTCCTCCCTTGTTCTGGCAACAACCGGCCCAGGACAGTTGCTGAACTTTTGATTCAATTATAAAGATGATTTAAACCCCTTGTGCCTGGGGACATCGTCGCTTGTTCATTTATCTCTCTTACTTAAAGCAAAGTGTGGAAATGACAGTGCAGAAATGCAATAAAGAAAGAGTTGTCAGTTTATCACATACTAGTAATTTGTATTATATATTTGTGCATAATACACCAAGTCCCATTGCAATATGCATTTTTACATAGCTATATATACTTGCTTTGGAATAAATATCTCTCAGACTTTATCTTCCAGAAATTGTGCATATATACAACTTGGGGAAAATTAGACAGCTATTAAAAAAAATAATAACAAAACACAAACAAACCGTAAAATAAAGTAGTAAACACTATAATTGGTGGTATCAAATTTGCCTTATGCTGTATAACAACATTCAGCCATTTGCTAATTGTTACTGCACAGCACCAAACACA
The DNA here is from genome assembly GCA_011038615.1 of Limnodynastes dumerilii. Classification (NCBI taxonomy): domain Eukaryota; kingdom Metazoa; phylum Chordata; class Amphibia; order Anura; family Limnodynastidae; genus Limnodynastes; species Limnodynastes dumerilii. The sequence goes on along the minus strand of WWET01000197.1, from coordinate 502,087 downwards.
CTGATAATGTAAGACTTACTGGTGGGCACATTACAGTTGTCATGTGTGGGTGGCATAAGGCAGTGTTTAATGTCTGAACGTCAATTAAACACTGCCACATATTTCCCATGGCATTTATCATCTCATTTAGACATTATTAGGTTTTAATTGATTAATGTGCTAGAGAAATAAATAATGTGGGCCAGCTGGCAAAGCATTCAAAGTTCTCTGCTATTTTTGGCAAAAAAAAAAAAAATGTATGTAGTGGTCTCTTCAATACTGTGGTAATATACTTGTCTATTTCAATAGACCAAAAGGACACATACAGCTCATCTGTACACATCAATAAGTCAATTAAGATAAACTGTGTATTTACTACATTGTGCAATTCTGACACCATCTGGAGGATCTTTACATTCGAAGGAGCAGTAACCCATTTTAGCATGTCTAACATATTTCCATTGTGTACTTTAAATATGGAAGCCTATTTTAAAATAGCCTAGCCACAAATCCTGCAAGCTGTGTTCTACAAGGGATGTAGTGGTTACTGCAATTACCACATATTCTACACTGATACAGCCGACCACTGAAATATATCAGTCCTGAATTTGTGGGTAGTGAATTGTACTCTCCTCGACCAGCTTAAGCTGCTAGAAGGGGAAAGTTAGATTTAGGTTGCAGAGAGGAGATGGTTAAAAGGTAAGGTTAGTGTTAGGATGTGGAGAGAGAAAGGTTAAGGTTAGGCTGCTAGAAGAGAAAGGTTAGGGTTAGACTGCAGAGAGGAGATGGTTAAAAGCAGGGGAAGACTTGGGGTTAGGCTGCGGGACTAGAAGAGGAAGGTTAAGGTTAGGCCGTGGAAAGGGGACGGTTAAAAGAAGGGGAAGTTAAGATTAGGCTGCAAAGAGGGTCGATGGTTAAGGTTAGGCTGCTAAAAGGAAAGGATTAGTGTGAGAGTTAGGGGAAAACACTACCCTTCCTTGGTGGAATATTCTAATACTCACTGCTCGTGGTGTCCACGCTTTCTCATCTGTGACCGTTGGAAAAACGCAGCTGTCGCAGTTGCTTTGCCTGGAAATTATCTGTCTAAAAATCATATAATTGCAGCGACAAACCACATCTGTTCTACAATGCACCATAACAAAACTATAACCTGTAATGTACTGACATATAGGTAATGTGCCAAAAGGTTCCAAATACATTATCTTGTAAATCTGCAGCATGTGGGGAACAGTGTTTAATGTTTAATTAAACCACAAACTGAACACACATTTTATAATTTAATAAGAACTAGTTATGTACCAATTTGGTTAAACATTATCTTATGGTTGTACAGTGTAAGTTGGAGGGAATCAAAAAACAACTTACAGCTACCACACAGTGGAAAACTCCCAACATAATGTCATGATCAATATGTCTACCTAACGAAGCGCACCAGCTTACTTTCCTTCATGATGTGATCATTATTTCGTAACCTGAAGTCCTGCAGCATCTGCCACATGTGCAGACAGGAAGATTACTCGAGATTACTTCTAAAACTCAGCACTTCAATTCAGCTGACAATATGCTGTTGGCAAACTGAAAATATAAACAAACTTTCTCCTGTTAGTGATGCCAAAACAGATCCCAGTGCAGCTTTACATTGCTGTAATCATATTACCACAAAAGGCAAATTACAAATGAAGCCCTGCTACAAGCCCCTGTCACTGTCTTGGGGTAAAAGTTGATACTTTAATAATTCATATGAAGTGGAAGCCAACTGTGCGGTTGCATACATTAAGGTAACAAGCGAAAAACCCAGATTTCATTAAACACTACATGCATATTCTATCCAATCACATTCATGCAGCTATCATACAACCACAGTCAGTGAGTGAACTGTAATCAATTAATAGACTTAAACCATTGCAGACCGTATACTATGTGAGAAAGGTCAAAGACACTAAAGAACTATTGTGCAGGTTTTTAATGTGGCAGCCACTTTATTACTATGTAATACATAGTGGGAGTATCTTGAGTAAAATGATGTCTCTTAGAACAAGCACATATTATGTAAAAAGTACTATAGTGTGGACAACATTCAGTTCATTAGAGAACCATAGCCAGTGCTCAAAAATGTGTAGAAACTGCTTGTATACGACTATTATAAAGCCGGTCATCCTGCTTGTATACGACTATTATAAAGCCGGTCTTCCTGCTTGTATACGACTATTATAATGCTGATCATTCTGCTTGTATACGACTATTATAATGCTGGTCATATTGCTTGTATACGACTATTATAATGCTGGTCATTCTGCTTGTATACGACTAGTATAATGCCGGTCTTTCTGCTTGTATACGACTATTATAAAGCCGGTCATTCTGCTTGTATACAACTATTATAATGCTGGTCATTCTGCTTGTATGCAACTAATATAATGCCGGTCATTCTGCTTGTATACGACTATTATAATGCCGGTCATTCTGCTTGTATACGACTATTATAATGCCAGTCATTCTGCTTGTATACGGCTATTATAATGCCAGTCATTCTGCTTGTATAAGACTATTATAATGCCGGTCATTCTGAGAATTTCTAAACTTTTAATTGTGTACAAATATACCTTTCAGAAGCAGCATTTTAATAGATAACGCAGGGATCACCATTAGAAAGACTGTACTAAGAAGATGCAAATCAAGCTCACTCGAAATCAGAATCATTTTAAGTCAACTACCTTTATTTCAGTTTTTCATTGCATTTCATTTCAAGCATGACAAAAAAAAACTACATTTAAATGATTTTGAGCAGCTTGTTTGTGGAAAAAAAATGCAAATCCTATAATCTGCAATAAATGTTCAAGATCCACAAAACCTCTACCATTACACCGTACACACATGCAGCTCTGCAAGTCCTACGATACTGTGCCATATTCTGCTTGGGTGTGGGTCCCCGCTTAGAATGGCCCTATCTCAATAGGGCTGTTCTCTTGAAACTGGCTGGGATTTTGATTTCATATGTCTCGATGAAACATAGCAATTGATCCACGGAGCATCGAGCTTTTGGTGCTCCGAAACGTAAGTAAAAAAAAAAAAGTCCCCCACTCCTTCCCCTAATTCTCACCCTAACCCTTCCTTCCTGGCAGCCTGACCCTAACCCACCTTCCACAGCAGCCTGACCCTAACCCTCCCTCCCCTGCAGCCTGACCCTAACCTTCCCTACCCCGCACCCTGGAGAGGTAACTCACCTTTCCCTCGGTCCGGCAATAGCAGCGGCGGAGGGATATCAGCGGCGGCGGTGTTAGGGAATCAGAATGGGTTTGTATGCTGATCAGCATACCCACTCATTCTAAAAAAAATAAAAAAAATAGAAACTGAGCATTATTTAAAATAGGGCCATCAAAAAAGGAACTTTCGAATGTCCCTATTTTGGAATGAACAGTTTCTAACCGGGGAATGAAAATAATTCTGCTTGGTTTAGCTATGAATGTAGGGGAGTGATAATTAAATTTCCCAAATTTATCCGATGATTGACAGCCCCCCAAAAAATAACAATAAAAAAACCCACACAAATACCACATCTTCTTTATTTGTCACAAGACTGTAAATGTTTTATAGGGGAAAATGAATGTGAGCACACAGGGCCTGAAAAAGGGTCAATCTGTACCTTAGTAAACATGTTGCACTGCAGGGAGGGGGAATAACAGCTGTTTAGTATGTGTGCAACAAGCAGTATTTTCCACTGCATGCAAAAAAAAATGTAATTGATTTGCTTCAATACATGGTTTGTCTAAGTGCGGATTTCTCCTTTCTTTTGCAGTTACGTGGTCAGATTTCATACAGCATGGTATGTAAAAATAAAACTGGGGTATACTATGTTCAGCTGCAGATAAAGACAACAGAAAAATAGTTGCAATTGGACTCACAAAAGAAGTAAACCAGAGAACCAATAGCTCTTCCTAACACTCAACACAAAACATCAAAGAAAACAAATGATAGTCTAAAAATGTAGTGTCTCAAAGCAGTCAGTGATCCCTTTTGTAAGTCCAATTTCCACTTGATATGTGCTGCATCGTGCAATGTAAACCAAATGCATTAGGCTTCATGTGTAATAAGCACACCTATGATTACATTGCAAGATCATTTTCTGTAAATAACCTGGATAAAAAATATACCAAACAAAAAAATCAGCCCTATACAGGTTTTAAATTAGATACATTTAACTTCAAATAATTTTTCAAAATTTGTATTTCAAGGAACAAAAGAGAGGTCCGATGCTCCAAACAAATATTATATAACACTTTGTGTCAGCACATATATAAAAAGGAGGTTTAGATCACAATATAGTTATATGGGTTAAGCTCACCTGCCCAGCGTCAAGGCACCTACTGTAGGTGAGTCCCTATCTATCTGCTATATGATTCATCTGCTATATGACTCACATACAGGAAGTTCCTTGACGCTGGGCAGGTGAGCTTAACCCCATATACCTATATTGGGAACTAAACCTCCTTTTTATGTATGTGCTCACACAATGTTATATAATGCATGTTAGGAGCGATGGACCTCTGTTTTGTTCCTTGTAGTTGCACAGTGGTTATTTTGGTCCTTGGCTGCACCTCTCCATTTATATATACACTTGCACACATTTCATATATTGAATTGGAAGCGCAGCCTGTGTTTTCTTGTACCTGTTACTTTTTTATTTCAATTCACAATTGTTATTTATTTTTAAGCCTGATAAAGCAGCGGATTGCCACTTATTCTAGTCAGGCATTGTATAAAACACATTTTATTTTAAATGGCTTGTAGGCTTCTATAGGCTGCTGCGAGTACGAGCATGTTTTAAACAAATGCACCTTTTCTGCAAAAGTCGCAGCTCTGGATAGGATGCATGCAGAGCAGGAAGCAGATTTGCGCATCCCCTGCCTTAGTACTCTGATTACAGCTTGGTATAGTCTTGTTATCACTAAAGGCTTTCTGAAATTGCCAAAACAGGCAATGGCGCTCTATAGCTTACCAAGCATCAACAAAGTTACAAGCAAGATATATAAAATAAAATCTAAATCCACTTCCAAAGCAAATCAGAAAGAGAATGAAAAACAAAGACTTTGATCATTTCAAGTGCAAAAATGTGGTCTTTTTCCAAAAGACATTAGGTAAGTGTTAAATGTATTTTTCAGTTTCTCTGTGTAGTGGATCTCCCTGAACTCCTCCAGATAAAGTAGTAATTTATCATTCCGTAGCACTGTTGTATGTAATGCATTATCTACTTTTCTATTCAAATCCACACATTTTATGTGAGGACCCTGTCCAATGTTTGACCTACAGTCCTACATTTTTAGAAAACCATAGAAACGCCACATTAACCCACATGCAGGCCTGGGAGTTTTTATTCACTTACCAGTCAGTGAGCTCTAAGTCTGTTTGACAGCAATTGATTAATGTTACTAGGCAATAAAGCAGGAACATTTTATCGCACACTTAGGTTTTCTTTGCAAATATTTAAATTTTACAGCAATATTTTGTATTAATATAATGAAAACAACCGCTGTCAGAAATAAATATACTCACAAGAAGAGATAAAGCTACATATAGTCGGGATTATAACTGTGGAAAATTGTTCAGTGTCAGTATTATTAACATGTCGGTATTTTAGTAGTCAGTATTTTATATTTCAGGTATTTTAGCTGTCGGTATTTTTTATGTAGGGAATTTATTTTTGTTGGTAATTTTTATAGTCAGTAATTTTGCTTTTGGCATTTTGTCCATGTCGGGATATCTTCAACAGGGAAACTTGTGTCGGCATTTGTTCTGTGGGGATTTTTTGCTCTACCACCGTCTGCAAGTACGTGATGCAGAGACATTTACAAGTATCAGAGTACTGTAGTTTATAGTTTGTAAAACATCACTAGATATTGCAAACTTCAACATTATTTTAGTGAATCAAGACCATATTTGACGTGTACATCATTTAAAGACCACTTCTCCAGCATATACATAATTGACGTTTCTGGATTTCTGTTCTTATGAACTATATGTGGACTTTTAATAAAAAAAAATAAAAAAAATTGAAATAAAAATAATAAAAGCTTTTCCAAGCTATTTTCATCTTTGTGGCTGGACTGTGCTCTTTACATGATTTTACATTACAGCTGTACAAAAACAGAATTATATGGCCTTGTCAGTTGGTCTGCGTAGGTAATATAGGACCGGATTCACAGATCCGGTGTGAGTTAGGTGTGGTCAAACCCGCACCTAACTCACCCTGACCCCATCCTGTCCCTCTTTATAGGTACCTATGGCACTTATGAGTGCTATAGGGCTACCTTAACTATCCATGCAATGTCCGCACGGACATCGCCGCTACTCGCCTACCTGCGCCTAATCTAAATACCCCCCCTCCAACTTTTACCCAAACCCTCCGCGAGGCGGCATTATGCCGCCTCTTTTTACCTAAAACACTCTGTGCGGTCTTTAAAGCCTGCACGGAGGCAAAGTATCAAACTGGTAAGTAGATTGCGTGAAGGACCTACTACGCATGCGCAGTCGGTCCTTTACTAAAGATACGCAGCTAAGAAGCGACTGCTTCATAGGTGCTAACCCAGCCCATAACGTCTAGAGGTCAGGTCATACTGAGCAGAAGTAGGGACATCTGTTCACAGTGTAAAATAATAATAATCAATAATTCACAAATCTGACTACATTTATTACATAAAATCTTATATATCTTACATCATATATTTATTTTTAAACTGACCAAAAATCTATAAAAAATGTTGGTGCGAGTGATCTTGATCTCTGTTCAGAAACATTTGGCTGATCTGCATTTCCGTGTATGTCTAGCTTAAAAGAAAGGAAATCCAGAGGGGTAGTTATAGAATAGTAACAACAGGCTGCATCCTGATGAAACATGGGTCTGCATTTGGAGCTCAACACAGAGGAGATCCAATATCGGATTGCTGCTGTATCCAGCCGCCTGTGTGAAGGCATCAGAGGCCATTCCTCACGCTCACACAGAATTCCAGCAGTTGAATCCTACCTTAAGACTACCAATCTGCCCTCACTTATAATGGAGACAGATGTGAATTCTGGATAGCACAGTGAACGTTTAGCACTCCCGCATCTTAATCGTTAAACAGTAAAACCCCTCCACCTTCCTTAGTGTCGAAGAATAAAATGCATATGCCCATAGTCACACAATATAAAAATGTTTTCCAATCTTAGTGCTTGGGGGAAAACATCAGTTTTGTTTGGGATAGTTTTTTTTTAAGTATATAATTTGTATTCCATTTTACACATTTACAATAGGCTCACATGATCATCATCAAGTAAATTCTATTAAAACCATAACAACTTGTGACATTTCCCTTTTCTTTTCCCTACTATACAAACTAATATCATATTTAACTACAGTACTTGCTATGTACATTCTAGATTTAGACATTTTCTTCAAACACAATAATTAATGGTACCCTTTATTTCTAGGGTGCCATGGCACCTTCCAGTAGTACTTACATTTTACACAACACTATATTTAAGAAAAGTTCTGTAGTAATTGAAGTAATCTAAGTCAGCATAAAATGATTTTTCAGTCCATGTATTAAAGCCAAGTCATTCAGTTATTGCACATCTGTGTTGGGAGCAGTCAATGTTGTGTCACATTTAGATATTACAGCATGTAAGCCTTGCTTGCACTAATCATTGATTAATGCATGTACATGTAGTCATCTACCTTTTATCTTCTGTTCTTTTATTACACCAATGTTCAGGACTAGAGTATTGTGTTCAAATTTTGTGTGGTTTCACAGAAAATGATATTGTGTAAAACACTTGGAAGGATTCAAAACTCTCCCTATTAGGGACTGGACAGTAGGAAGCAACACATTAGGTAGCACAACAAATATAGAGAAGCATGTGCTATATCCCCTTACAAAAAAGCCTCATCAAGATGACATGAAAGTGGAGCAACGAAATGTGGCATATCAACTACATTGTGAAAAACACAAAATGTAACGCTAACCTAACCAATATACTAAGGGCTAATAACTGGGAAAATTGCTGTCCTAAAGCCACTTATGCTAACTTTATTTTACGTCTTGCTGCTGTTTACTAATAATGGCCCAGATCCATGCACAGCTTAAATACATGTGCGGATCCCTCCGTACAATCACATAAAAAAGGAGTGCACGCACCCTGCACTCCCCGCTCAAGGTAGTAAATCTGGACACTTACGTCCTTTATGACAAAAGATTTTTTAAATCTGCTGGAAATGGTCAGATGACCGGTGACCTAGAATACAGCGTTACTACATTGGCAAGATGGTTCAGATTAGTGTGTCAGTATTACAAAAGCACCATTGCAATACTTCTACAAAGTGGACATTTTCTGAGTGCTCGCTTCATAAAATGTCTGCTCTGTGCTTTGCGCATGTGCACGCATCTGACAAATTGCCCTTTTAGGATCTAATTCTTGGAACTCTGTGAAAGCTATACGAGCGCTCTCCCTATGCTCCCATGGATGGTGGATAAAGAGGGAATTTGTAATCGGATCACTGCTGGTGCTGCATATGGAGCTCTGAATGCAGCAGGATCGGATCCACGATCTGGCCCTATGAATAAGAAAGGCTCCTTCACTCACAGCTGTGGCTTTTCCTTTCGCAGTTGTGCACACGTATAAGGCTCTCACTCCTGGTGCATCATGCATTACCTTTTCAGATCACAGCTTTATAAATTACCCAAGGTTCAGTATTAATTAATGATGTGCAGAAACAGAAGAATCAACCTGTGTCATAGTTTTGACCTTTTCAAGAACCCGACTAAGTGATAAAATATCTTACAAACACCTAATATTTTTCAGAAAACTACTCACTGAAGACAAGTTTGTTATGTTACATTAGAAGGTATACAGTGGGAAATGAATGCAGTTTGTTTATTTTGGTAGGAACAATAAAACTGAAAAGGTCCTAGAGCTGTGAAAGAGGGGCAAAACAAGTCCTCTATTAGATCAGTGTGTGCCAATCCTAGATATGATCCTGGATAGAAGACAGATTATATGTAAACTCTCTGAAAATTCCTCAAATACCTGCAATATGAAATAATTCCCAGACAGATGGCAGACAGAATGCAGACAAGATAATAAAGTCATGGCCTTTATTGCCCATATACAGCACAATGGCACTTATGGTCCAAACACTGACACAAAGCCAAGTTACACTGCTGCTTACAGCCCTCTGTCAGTTATACAGGTCAGCTGTCATGGCGAAAAACTCCATTTAAATGACTACATAGTTAAAGCTAAATTAAAATGTGGTTAAAAATTCCCATGTTATTTTTGGCACAAATGACTGCCAAAAAACAGCTGAACTGTTTAAAGAATGTGGTGTTCAGTGGATTACAGCTTCTTCACTTTTTCAGTAATTCATATATTTAACGCTGCAGACAAATGTGGAATTGGATGATTAAGCAGTTAATCAAAAGCTGTTCCTGGAGAATCTGGTCAATACAAAAATGTATTTGACTTGCAACACTGAACCAGTCAATGCCTCATTCCTCTAAAGAGCCTTAATGCCTAACTTTGGTACTTTAACAATGTAACTTAAAGCAATCAATGGCTTCAAAGGACAATCATCCCAGAAATTGCTCAGTGTAAAAATGTCTACGAAACATTTCGAAGACAACTTGATTAATCATTTTCCATGAAATACTTCACTTGTTTCCTTTCCTTTATGACCTGTTCAAAATGCTTTTTGTATTTAGTGTCCCAGGTAAAAAAAAGAAAGAAAATCAGACACAAATTATTAGATGGATTTAAAGCATTTTCTGTCTGTGTGTGTGTGTGTGTGTATTTTGAACATAGTTTCCGACTCGGAAAATCGAGGGAACTTATTGAAGATATTAGGGATTAATAATGGATTATAATGAAGGGATAAAACATGGGACCGGATCCTGACCTAATAACGTCATGCAAGGTGTGTAAGTGCCCTGACTTCAATGGAGGGTGCATGCGCCCTCCATATGTCACGCTAGGGTTACTATAGTAGCAAACAATTGAATGGAACTTTGTCCGAGCTAAAGCGGGCTGGGGAAAGCATGCAAAGCGTATAGTGTACTGTGGATCAGTGGTTGTGCAGACCGCTGATCCGCACGATAAAGTAAATGCAGGCTTATGGCAGCATAAGCTGCCACAAAGCGCGTGCACCCCCTTCTCTCTCGCAGACGTACACCACAACCGCACGTGCGGGAGTCTGAATCCGATGCATGATAAGGATGTGGAGCAGTGACAGTCAACAAAATGAACTTTACAGGTCATTCACTAGGTTTTAATTGCCAACACAAAAATGCGTTCAAGATTCAATAGTAGTCATTTTTTAAGAACAATTTTCCTCAATTAAATGGTGGGTTTTGGAAATTAAATAGAATTTCGGAAAATTAAAAAATACTTCTTAAAATGTAGAGATGAAAAATAATTTGACACAACTTGTGACTGTTAAAACCTCTAAGCCTGCATTTTAGGGGAAGAAAATGCATTCTCCTTTTGAAGGCTTGTTAATGACTACATTTGCTAATGTATTGAAAACTTATGCAAATTCTCGGGTTACTATATTTTCAAACTGAACAGAAAATGAAAAAGAAAAAAAAAACTATGTAACTAATGACTGATTCATTTGGCAATTGCCCAAGATGAACAATACAACGGAAACATCAAAAATGTATCAAAAAATACAGCAGAATAAGTTGAAAGTCATAGTGGAATATGTAAAAGTTTGTCCTTTCCTTTTGTGTGATTTTAGTAGTCTTATCTGAACACTGAGGCAAGAAGTGGGCAGATGGCAAATTTTAAATAAAAGATGTTTAAAAAAAAGAAAAAAGAAAAAACCAACAACACTGAATAAATGACAATTAAAGTGTAAATTTAAGACTATGGAAAAGTATGGGAATCTTGTCACACATTTCCTGCAAGATTTTACTCTACATTTGAGAAAACCATGAAGTATACTCAGATTAGGGGATAGATGGCAGAGTGAGGTAAGTGTTACAAGTGAACTGCTGATGCTGGAGTTAGCAACACTTGTTTGCATACTTCGCATAATAATGCATTAACCCATTTGCAGCAGAAGTGGTGACATTCAGTAAACTGTTTAATACATTGGTAGAGATGTTAAAATTACTGGGTTCACGATGAAAGATGACAAATCAAAATTTAAAAAAGCACCATGTTGAAGATATATTATCATATATATTCAGCCTTACCTACGGATGTACTCTTTTGCTGATGCTACATGCACCTTGATAATGGTACATGATACCGAAACGGCTGTCGGTGGACGGTGAGCAGGGAACTTTTCTTCAACATGCCACGTGCCCTGATGCTTTGGGATATTACCATTGCGGATCCCCTTTGATGAACTGAGTTATTTTTTATCAGGGGGTGATATATTTCTTTATTCATCCATGCTTCCCCTGCCACTCCTGTAGCACAGCCTTTGTTTTTTGGATTGTTGATTATTTTTTCACTTTTTTATGTTTAATTTTTGTATTGTTCATTGTCTCATACATTACTGAGATTTCCACTTTCTGGAATATATTAGTGAATGTCTCAGAGGAATATGAATAAATTTTCTACTTTTTGATACTATTTCTTTGAGTGCTGTCTGTGTATACACACGCTTTACTGTTATATATATATATATATATATATATATACCGGAGGGATCAGTGAACAGAGGAGTCGATGAGGAGGCGCTTCTCCTGGAGATATAAAATATACGACACATAACACGCAAGAGGAATTAAATGTGAGTAATTCTGACATCTATTATACACTCTATATGAACTCTAAAAGGTTTTACACTATCAGCCTTTCTCTTCTTCCTTATATACTTCATCCCACATACCCATGGAAGGGAGAATGGAAATATACAACATCTAAAGAATCGATAAAAGAAACAGTCCGAACTCTAAATATTACGAATGGGTGAAGACAGATTTATTTATTGACTGACTCACCTAGGATTACACAGAAGTTAAGTCTACTTTTTCCCACTACGAGCCCAGCGCTTATTGGGCGTACTCTTTCTATTGATACTTCCTGTTACTATTTCATTATATGTGATATGATGTTTTAGTGTATGTTAGAGGGAATATGGTAATCCTTCTGTTTATCCACCTAGAGCTACGGTCTTCTGAAGGAGCGCTGATAAAAAATAGCTATATTTTAATTAATCTTACTAGAAAGATATTTACAAGAAAAAAAATGCATGATGGCTGGAATATCAAGAATCAAAGGTTGTTATGCTTAAAAATTTTACTATTTAAATATAATATACACACACATACATACATACATACATACATACACACACACACACTACAAACTAGAGCCCTTCCAGAAACAATAACTGTGTTAAAGTGTTGCTACTGTAAGGTAGACTCAGAGGGCACATTCTTCGTATCTCATCTCTTATTATTGCAATTACATGTACTACGCACCAGAGAAGCAGCAAAAAGCTGTACATGTGCAACCATGAAAATGCACCAGAGCAGAAAAACATCCCTTTTATATGTAGCAGACTAGTGAAATCATGATAGTGTACATTAACATACCCTCCAATTGTACCGATTTAGCCGGTACACTACCGTTTTTAACGCTCTGTACCGACAGAAGAGGCTGTACCGACTTGTACCGATAATGGCATAGTCGGTGGTCAGCCAGAAAACTCACCCATACTACCTAGGATCCTCTGCGGTCTGTTTAGCGCCTGGCACTTTCTTTCTGTTTAGCCGCTGCTCCGCTATGGTCTAAACAGAAAGAAAGTGTCAGGTGCTAGGTCCCTTGCGGTCTGGTCTGCCTGTGCACTGACGCTGACGGGATGACGTCAGCTCCAGTGTGAGGAGTCTGCAAGAACACACGGCAGGTAAGTATTCTCTACACTAAAGAAGTTACTTTCTTAATTCTTTTTTTTTTTAATAATTAGGAGGCAGGAGAGACAGTGGGGATATTGAGGGGGTCCAGTGACATGATGATTTTGGATACTGGCGGGCAGGAGAGACAGTGGGGATATTGAGGGGACGCAGTGACATGATAATTTTTGATAGTAAGCTCATATAACAAGGTGAAAAATAAAGAGATTAAAGCCCCTCCCCTTCTCTGGACAAGCCTCACCCCCTTCATGGACACGCACCCCAGGTGTACCGATTTTTAAGTAAAAAATGTTGGAGGGTATGCATTAAATCATGCAGGTATTGTGACTGGTTCTAATGACTACATATATTCAATCACCTCTGTGTTATTACTTTCAGTGGTGCTGCTCCCCTATTGCCTCAGAGCATGTAAACCTTGACTTCTAATTGGACCAATTTACATACATTCTGTGTGGGATTCATGTGTGTTTTTAAATAGCAGAGGATGGAAAGAAAAACACTTATCAGTTACCAAATTCTGTACTGCCAAAATGTGGTTTCAAGGGCACAGGGTTAATAGCTTAATTTGCCACAGTCTTCTGGGATGCAACTTGAATGTACACTTAGATTCTTAAGATTGTAAAGTGCTGCAGGGTTCATAGATAAAAAAAAAATATCTTTATACTTGTCCAACATCTTAGAACAAGGCAAGAGAAAGAGTCAATTTCGCTTTCATGGTTTGAATTGGAGGGAAAAATAAGTCTCCTCAGTATTGCCTGAAGGACAATTAAATAATTCCTCATGTCAGCATTCAGGGACAGTCAGCACACGCAGTTTTTAATTTTCTAGTTATTTGAAAGGAAAATAACCCACCAGGGCCAGTGGACAGAAGCTCTCTGTCTCAGGAAATGATTCTCTTTTCATTTCCTCGCTTGTCAATGAATTCCACTCATGGTTATGGTCTATAGTTGGCCTTAGTCCACATAGTAGTCAACCAGAAGTCTCTTGTACTTACAAGTAAATAGGAAGATGATACATTTGCTAAGTAAATAAAAGACACTGAACTTTTAAAAATGTTTAACCACATCATGTTTTTTGTCAAAGCAAATGTCGTAAGCTCTATGTAACAAAGAACGTTCCAGTGACTGGCACTGAAATTCTTTTTGTAGAGTTAGATTTATTTGATATTATTTGGTTTACATTACTAATTTGAAGGTTGCATCTGGTTGATTCCTAAGCAGAAAATATGTAAAATACAATTGTAAGTGAAAAAAATGAAGCAGCCCATATATTCTGCCTTCCAGCTTTTAGTGTCTCCTCACTCCAGTACTCTATTTGCAAGCAAAAGTTTACACACTATCCTTTTCTATCTTCTCTGTGTGCAAGATGTCAACATGCTCCCTGAGGAATCTAACCACTGTCCAAACTCAAGCAGCTCAACCATAAAGTGTCTGTATCCTTTCCTTTCTTACTGTTATGGTGGAATAAAAGAACATGCTCAAAACTCCTGCTGTCGTCTGTTTCTACACAGATTTCTCTTATCCCAAATGATAATACATTTAGGATTAAAGACAAGTCGATTTCAAATTTGGTGATTGCAATGTCAACTTCAATCAGATGAATAAAGTCTTGGAGCTGTTTTTTCCTTATGCATTTGTGCACAGGCAGAATTGCTAGGGAACCTAGTGATGGAACTTTATTACCCACTGGACTAGGAAGCTCCACAGGGGTGGCATGACAGGTATGGTAAAGAGCTAAAAGCTGTTCCTATGGAAACCACTTTACAGTACAGAATCTTACTCAAAATACTGGTTACAAAAATACGATTACACAACGTTAAAATAAGTTTTATTTTACTCAATACAAAACAATTCCTACTAATAGGGGAGTCTACTGTGTGTCAGTTTTGATACTCTGTAAATCTACTGTGGGTAATTACTACTAATGAGGGATATTAAACATTTTGCCCCATTACTAATGATGACTCATAGTTGTGTCTGAGTGTCTACTTTTCCACTTTTGCTTCCGAGTCATGTAAAAAGCTGGCTATAGCCCTGGTCACAACTAATCAACAGAAAAAAGAAATGCTTCAGGTGATATTTTATACTGGAGAGATTAGTTACCAATAGCATGTTCCTTATTTGAATTAGATTTTATAACAGTGTTTCCTTCTTTCTATTTCTTCCTCTGGGAGATCTCAGAGGGAAGAAATGGATGCTGACACAGGGCAGGCTTAATGACAATTTCTGCAAATTGTATCATTAGGCCCCATCAATCACTGCTGTAAATCATAGTGTTCCAGTGGCAGGGTTGGTGGGGTTTGATGATGTCATCAAATCCCACCCATCACTAGTGATGGGTGAGATTTGATGGGGGGTCAGGACTTGCAGGAGATCTGCCTAAATTCTAAAGCCCCATACACACTACAGTTTTTTTAAACGATAATTGTTCCAAACACCGGTGAAAGGAGTGTTTTGAACGATATAGTGCAAGTGTGTACGCTGCAACGATCATGCCTGATCATTGTAAGGTACACAAAATCGTTTGATCGCATCTTTTGAAAAGTTTAATATAAACGATCAAGCCATTCAGTACTGAAGGCTCAACAGAAAATCGTTTGTAGTGTGTATGCACACTGATTGCCAATCTACTGCTTGAATATCTGTGGTTTATCCGTCATTTGTCGTTTATATGCTGTAGTGTGTTTAGAGTCTTAAGCTGGCCATACACTAGAGCGATTATCGAAACTAGCATGAATTCGCCGATAATCTTGAATAGTCCCTCACAGTATCGGCACCATACATTACATGTGTGATTTTAGCTCGTCATAAAAATTGTTTTTGCCCATACAGTCAGATTTTTTCGCCTTTACGTCAACATAAATTTATCACCGAAGATTTGTCAATTATCGTTAAATGCCCATACACTACCGATTTTACCAAAAATCTGGAGCTTTGGAACGATTTAAATCAAACATGTCAAAAGATCAAATAATCATTCAAGAGGCCTTTTTGGACGATTATTTGAAGTTCATCCAAAAAATTGTTAACATACACTTGAGCGATAATTCGGGTCCTCACGCGATAATTGAAGGATCGGCCCGATAATCGCTTTAGTGTATGGCCAGCTTTACAGATATTCCAATAGAGTTGGCAACTCTGTTTTGTAGGTCATGACAAACTTGAAAAGGATTTTAATGTTTATTACACAATTAATTTCTAATGAAAAGATTAGCCACACAGTACTGTATGGTACAGCTGCTGCACATAACACTAGCTACTAGTGGAGCATGAGAAACCCTCTTTGAAAGCCACAACTTATTTCAGAATGAAAGCAAGAACAATCTGGTCTATAATGTCCCATAGCAAACTCTTTGTACCGGATCCTGAACTCTGCTGCAGTTCAATCCCAGATCCCCACAGCACCCTACATATGGGTGAGGGGAGGCCGCTCTCATTGAAAATAAGAAGTTACAAGCTCCGGACTCTACGTTAAGATTTTCACTCTGTCCCCAAATAAATGAGGAAGGTGTGGAAATGAAGATTGTGTATATAAGGGTTTTATCCAGTCATTACTGTAAAATTCAAACCCTCACATACCATACGGTTTAAACCTGCTCCCACCTTGTGCACTTACACACTGAAGGGACGGAAGTCTAGATTCTGAAGATGCAGGTCTGTTCTGAAAGCATTGTTGGACAGGTCAGGTAATATATCTGCTGAAATGGTCATTTGGTCATTCGTGAAACTGCACGATTATCGGCAGAAAAAGCCCCAGGGTATATGAAATGGATTTTCTAGCATGCCAGTTTGATCCTATAATCATACACACACACACAATACATACATACATTCACACACACAGATATTTAACTAACTCAGATATGCAAATAAGACAATAAAATACAGCAAAGAAAATCGTAACGTGTGTGTGTGTTTCATCTGTCAAGTTGTAAAACATTTATCAGCGTAAATCATGCTATAGGAAATATAGAAAATGACAAAAATATTTACTATATGCCCCCCTCCCCTGACAAGATGCCGCTATAGACAACTTGCCTATACTGCCTATAGCTAGGTCCGGCCATGTGAAAACAAAATAAACAGATCATTTAAGCTTAGTTCTACCCATACCTTATTGTTTCACTGGCAAAGTTTGTAGAATATGACCATTTTCCCCTTGGCTCTGATTTGCAGCAATCTTGTTATTCACAGCTAAGCGTAATGGAAAAAATTGACTGTTTGCCTGGTGCAATAGGGCATGACACGGTTTACACAGAAATAATAGCCAAACTGTGATGGATTCTAAATCTCCATTACAGTACGAGAAAGCAGCTGAAAGAAAGTGGAGGTAAAAAGGTAATAATTGTTTTTCTTGTTTAGCTTAAAAAGCCTGTGTTGTTAAAGATCAATGGGGTAACTTGCTGTGGCTCTGGTGTCTAGCTCCTTCATATCATTTACTCACAGAGGTTAAAAGCCAAGACAACAAGCTGTATTTCATAAGTGATTACCAACGCTGGATTAAGCACACACTCTTTACAAACACACAGAAGAACCAACTAACCTGGACATCTTCACCAAATTTTTTTGTTTGTATCCCTCTTAAATATACTTTAAGTTCTAAACTGGGGGTTTACAGGGAATGTATGGAATAAAAACAAGGCTACATGAATAGTATAAAGTGCAGAATGGAAAAATTATAGTTACTTATTTCTGTGGTAAATTTACATTATAGCAACTGTACTATTGTTTTTATCATTTTAATCTTTCTATACATTGCAAAAACTATAGGCAATAGTGTAGCTTTAAGGAACCATTAAGTGTGCTGTTGACATAAAAATGTACATTTTTAAAGTACAGCATATAAAATTATATAAGCATATAAAAGAAACAACATGAGAAAACTACTCAAAACCATGATAATAAAGGGGAAACATGTGACTTAGGTGTGCATGAGGCCCTCAGAGTATCCCTCACTGGTGCTGTCCAACTTTCAGTAACTTCATGTCAGATTTGTTTGACATAGATTCTAACATATACTGAAGATACCTCCTGGCCTAGTATTACACACTGTAGAACAGTTTAAACATGCTTGGGAGAAATATAAGGATATCCTAGATCTTAAACTAAATTGAGGGTAAATAGGTTCTAGGGTCAGTATCATTAACTTCAAAAGACATGGGAATAAATCAATATAAATCAATATATATAT
>WWET01000197.1:393593-415234 GCA_011038615.1 Limnodynastes dumerilii | reverse complement strand
CTCACAGTAAAACTATTTTGCCACATGGTACATTCAGTCAGCACATTTATTTAAAAAAAAAAAAACCCTATGATGACCCTAAACCCTATTTAACCATCAATTTAGTGTTTTGAACAATAGAAAGATATACACATAAAACGTGTGTAACATGTGCCCTCCAGTGCAAACAGCCCACCTCCGCAGTTTGCGCACGTAAGTGGGTAAACGTATGGACCTGTAATTACGGTCCATAGTCATTAAGATAAAGCCATTTTTTTTACACAACTACAAGTGGTATTTAACAAGTTGTCAGCAGAAGCAAAAAGGTTAAATCATATTTCAAAGTTCACTCTAACAATATGGGACTGGCTATTTTGACCTTATGTAACATATTTATATATATATTAAGCAAAAAAGTTAATTTGAGACAGAGCAAAAGGCTAGGACTAAAATCTTGCGTTTTTCCTCTTGTAATGTGCTTGACCTTTCCTAGCTATGCTGGCTTTGGGTTTCAAGTGAAGATGGATGGTATCCTCCTTCTCCTTTGATGCTGACCTATCAGTACAAATAAAAGCATAATAAAAGACCATCCATGCCTTTATGCTGCAGCAGGCTGGTCAGTAAATGTTAAACAGAGAAAGTAAAAACTTAACTGGGTCCAAGTTGAGATGCATTTAAGTGAAAATGTTAGGCTTCAAAAACGAACTTTTACCATGTTGTTCATAAAGATCAACATTGCTTTTAAACAGACCTCTTTGAGGCAAACTGAAGCAGTGCAGAAAGTTATTAGATTGGTGAATACAATCTTCACTTTTGAAGCTTGGGTCTTGTTATTCAAACATTTGAAATCAGTGCAAGATTAGGATTCAAATCTGCAATTTTATGCTGACCTCAAGTTTGGTAATATATAAATTACATTTTCCTCTCCATGTATGCTATAAAAATGGGAGAAACTTGTATTTCCTAAAAGAGATCATTACTACTTTGTAATAAACATATAGGCTCAAGTGGGTAGCACATCTGCCTCACATTGTTGGAACTTTATCTGTGTGGAGTTAGCATGTTCTCCCTGTGTCTGCATATGTTACCTCTGGGTATTCTGGTTTGCTTTTAAACTCCAAAAACATGCTAATAGATTAATTAGTCGCTGAAAAGTACCCGTCTCTGTGTCTGTGTGTGGGTTAAGGATTTTAAATTGTAACTTCCAACAAAACAGGGACAGATGTGAAGAATTGTTTAAAATTGTAAAGTGCTACATAGTATGTGTTATATAAAAACCTGTTGAGTCAGTCTTGGGCTGTTTGCAGTAGTGTTTTCTGACAGTGTAAATAATAACTGTATAAATTATGTATCAATTGAAATAATATTTTCAGATAGGGAAACCCAATCTTACACAAACACTTTTGCTTTGTTGGGTTTCCTAAATTGAGAAACCTTACCAATATCATTATTTCATACAGTGACGCAAATAAGTACTGGGCAACGCTTACTTCATCATGTGAGGAATTAATGGTACAGCCATGAAAGGGAGAGCAGTCCTTGAACAAGGTTATATCACAGTATAACTGGAATGATATGGCAGAGGTAGCCATTTAGTGCTGGTAACATGGCAGGAGAGCATGTTGCATGTTCTGACATGAGTACAGACAGGACAAGTTAGTAGATATATTATTAATCTTGTATAACGCCTCCTATTCATTTTGCTGTGATGTGAGGCAAAGTGGTCCAATAATGACACGATGCAACCTTTGAAATAATTATAGTTCTTTTCTTAACAAAACATAAGTGTGGGGAAAAAAACTAACACAGATGTAAAATAAACCTATTCCAGATATAAGCAATGTTGGCACATAAAAACATTTTGGAAATGCATGTAACGAGGTAAAAGTTAAATTGTACTCACTGCAAATGAATAATTTACCTAATGCAAATAATATAAGTACAAAAAAGCAAATAATTTAAGTACAAAAATACCATCGGGAAAAAGACTAACAATGATATGCACATTTCCCGATTATTAAAAAGCAATTCATTCTCCTGCAATCCAAACCACATGACAAGCTAGATAGAAGTTTCAGTCTAAGGGTAGTTTTTCTAAATTATTCTATACAACATATACTGATGTACTATGTATGTATGTATGTATGTATGTATGTATGTATGTATGTATGTATGTATGTATGTATGTATGTATGTATGTATGTATGTATGTATGTATGTATGTATGTATGTATGTATGTATGTATGTATGTATGTATGTATGTATGTATGTATGTATGTATGTATGTATGTATGTATGTATGTATGTATGTATGTATGTATGTATGTATGTATGTATGTATGTATGTATGTATGTATGTATGTATGTATGTATGTATGTATGTATGTATGTATGTATGTGTGTGTGTGTGTGTGTGTGTGTGTGTGTGTGTGTGTGTGTGTGTGTGTGTGTGTGTGTGTGTGTGTGTGTATACACACACATACAACAAACAATAAAGTCATAGTTTAGTAGAAGGGGGATAGGGTAAAGAACTTTATTATGGGGCAAACTGGGCCCTTTTATGGGTGATAACGGACCTTATTCACACTTAAATGGCGGCTTCTTAAGTGCGCATCTAAACGGAATTACCTACTGCGCGTGCGTAGTAAGTCATTTACACTATCTACGTAACCGATATGCACATAGATAGCGTAGGTGCAGTCTTTACAGACCGCACGCAGCGTGTCCCATAAAAAGAGGCGACGGGGCGTTATTAGGCAGAAGTGGGAGGGGGGAGGGGAGAGGCAATGTCCGTACGGACATTGCACGGAGACTTTATCTGGGCAGGGTGGGTGGGAGGTGGGGAGGTGCAATGTCTGTACGGACATCGCACTCGTAAGTGCCATAAGGTACCTAAAAACGGGAGGCGGGTCGGGGGATGGAAGAGCAAGTTAGGTGCGGATCTGCGTGCATCTAACTCACTCTTAAGTGTGAATCAGGTCTAATATGAGCAAAATTAAGAAGGAATAAAAAGCTTTATTGCACCTCCCCATCCCACCCCGATAATAGTGCTCTATATAAAATGTATATGTAAATACTTTTTAATTATATACACTTTTATTTGGAGGGGGGAAGGGTGTCAATTTATGTGGTGCTTATAAATGGCCTGCCTACTAAATTTAGCCCTTAAGCAGTATTCATATTTAGCAAGTATCATATTCGTTTGACATGTCATATACGTGTCCGGAAAGTTCTCCTTCTGCATAAAACATTAACAAAGATGACCCTTTACTTGTTAAGCCATAACAGAGGCACTTCATTATGTACTGTGCATCCAGATAGTCAGACAATTTGTGGAGCTTGCTTTTCTAGAAGCAAAGTAAAAAAGTTTCCTGAAAGCCCCCTATTGAGACAAAAAATGATGTAAGGTGTACACAATCAACAAACACAAAACGAAGATGTCAAGACAAGAGCAGCCCAATTAGAGGATGTGGGGGGCGAAAAACTTCAACAGAAGCTAGAAATGTGATAACTTATTACATTTGAACAACCTGCTGTGCGGTACAATATTGTGGGTGAGGGGAGTTGAGAATCAGAGGCTCTTTAGTTCCAAATTTCTGGGGAGGTTATAGCAGCATTGCCATTCACTCTCCAAGACCACAAGTGTTGACCATAGCTAACAAACCTTGCTCGAACTGTAATGTCTCAAAAGGTAGCAAATAATTAGAACTTAACAGAGCACATGCTGCAATAGGTCTAGTAATGTAGAAAAATCTAACAGTGTGAAAGATGCTCTATAGGTAGCAACTACAGAAATATCACACACAAAAGTTTGTTTCTGTAGTTAATGAGCCTACCATAAACACGTTACAAAATTCTCTTTCCACAACGAGAAAAACAAGACAAACGTCACCATTTATAGCAGCTGGACAGAGTACAGTACAGTAAATGTGTCCCAAACAGCACCTTGAAGGTATCAATTAATTTTATTTTTGTTTTTTTGTTTTTCTGGTTTTTTTTAGCATGTCCATTTTTCAATAAAAAATAATTTGTTAACTTTCCTAGATGTCCAGAAAATATATCACAGGCCCCTTTCTGGATATTTTCCTTTTCTGAACCAACATACATGGAGAACATTGCTTTAAAAATGTCTTCACTAAATAATTTTGTGTGTAAAGTGTGTAAGTTCAGTGCTTCTTTAAACATGGGTTTAATACCGAAAGAAAAAGCTTTCTAAAGCCATTTTTTTTGTCTACATAGTTTAAAATTGACAAACTAGTAACTACCAAATGCAGATAATGCCAAAGAAAACAATTTTCAACAGGCTTCTGTAAAACAATTGTAGGCAAACAATACAACACGTTGTTTAAAGCTGCATACACACAGCATATGATCTGATGATCGCATAAAATAGAAGAAATGAATGGAACATTGTATCAAATAAATTGCATCCCATGCAAAGCACGTCCTATGTGAAGTACACAACGTCCAATCTTCGTAACCAATGGTCATAACACGGTAGTTTCATAAGATTTACTGGGCCGTGTGTGTACAGGGCATTTTCAGCAAGAAATCCTATAAACGGTGTTATTAATGCATAAAATAACATATAGCACCAGATTATTACTTAGCACTCTATGTAGGACATGAACACCTAAAAGATCCTTAACACTGCTAAGTGTTGTTAATATATCTATTAAATGGTCATGTCTACTGATGATTGAAAATATACAAAAAAAACATTCTATTCCAATAGAGTCCATCTTACCACCCTTTCTAGACTTCACCGGATGTGAGCCTTATTCTCCAAACCTTGCCGGTGCAGCTGTGTGCTGGTGAATGGCTTATAGTCTGAAGTTGCCTTCCAAGTTGCTTACTATTCAAAAGGACTGCTATCATTGGCCAAAATTAAGTTTAGTTCCGATATAGACACATTTGTGGACAGAGTATGGGGTCTATTTACAAAGATCATTTTCCTGCGATAATACCCGTTTTCATGTGAAAACAGGCATTATCGCGGGAAAATAAAGTTAAACATATTTACAAACCATGGATCTCCATGGAAAACTAGTTTCCATGGCTATCCATGTAAATATCACTTTAACTTATTTGTTATATTTACAAAGCCTGGCGTAAAACGAATGCCAGGTAAGGCTGGCATTAGGGGCAAGTATTCCAGTGAAGTCCCTATATAACCCTCTTTTTCTCCCTCTAACAGCTGTTATTAGGGGGAGAAAAAGGGGGGCATGTATGGGGAGACCACTGAAATAAACCAATGTGTATAAATGTAAAAATAGAAAAAGCAAAACTTAACTGTCAGGGAGACGCGTCCGACTCAGGGTCCCGATATGAAGACAGTGTGCATGCGCAGTGCTTTTCAGTCCCGCAATGGAGTCTGCGCATGTGCAGGACTTCATTCATATGAATGTCCTGCGATGAGCTCAAGATCATCGCGGGACCTCGCAGGAGGGGAAAGTATTAGTAAATTTAATGAATGATGCTGCCAGGATCACTGCGAGGAGAAGGGAGCCTGGATCAGCATCGTTCAGTAAAAACGTTGAGGTAAGTAAATAGACCCCAATATGTAGTAGCGACAGAGGGTGTGTGTATAGAGGCGAGTCTACACAGAAAAACGCAATTAACCAGAAAACCTCAGCAGCAGTCTATAACAGAAACCACTCTGTGACTGGGTACACATGGGGCTTTTTTGAAAGATAATCTTTCCAATCATAAAATCAAAAGACCGTTTCACCAGATATCTTACCAGTGTGTACTGTCCAAAGATCCTCAAAAATCTTTCAATCTTTCGATTTGATCTTTTGGAGATCCTAATATGCCCATGGAAAGATATCTTTTGATTTTTGAAAGTGTGTACTGTGTCTGTCAGGAGATCTTTGCACAATACACACTGTTTAGATATTTGGTGAAACTATCTTTTTATTGGGCGAGTAAAGATTATCTGCTGAAACGTCCCAGTGTGTACCCTGCTTAACACTATTTACCCTCAGCCACCTTGCTGTAGTTTTGTGGTTACCGTGGACAGAGCAGACATAACTAGTGCCTCTTGAAACTAGCAACCACAACAACCTCCATTCAATCTATAAGAAGTAATTGTATATCTATTGCCATGCATTTATTCCAAGCTATATGTTATAGATTAAAATGTAATGATGGAAAAAAGTATATCTAGTCTAAATAAAATGATTATTCATTAAAAAGGATGATGTGGGTAGCAAAAACAAAGCTTCTTTCTTGCTTTTTTTTTTATTTTTTTTAGTAACAAAAAAATAATCATCAATTTGCAGACCTGCAAAGCTAACACTGAGTCATTTCTCTCATCATGGAAAAAACATTTTGAGGAATTAAGTATATAAATTTGTGGTAGCATGAAACATGTTTAATGCATATTGTATAACATGAACTTTCCATCAGCTATCCATTCCCAATCTTCTCCAGTTTCAGCTTGAGAATTTGATTTGTAGAGTCCATCTCCCCTCCTGTACAATGCATCATCTAAACACCTGGCTGCATATGGCACAAGTTATAAAAACTCCTAAATGTGCCTTAGAAAACTTGTGACAAAAGCTAAATGGCTTGGCCTTAATAACAAACTTTGATCATTTACTATTCTATTCATAAGGATTCAATCTTTTGACAAAAAACTCTCAAAAGAAAAGCATTTTGTGAACTCTGCAATATAAGCACAGTTCTGGTTTTAAAACTAATTAAAGAGAATGAAGACAAACTAAGATCCTGTTCTCTTTTAACCCGCTGAGAGCAAAGAGGAAGGAGGGCAGCTTTATACATCCTTCAAACTCTAAGTAACTTAAACACTATGGGGTAGATCCAGACTTACGCGCAAGGGATTCGTAGTTACGCAGCCATAGCAGGGAGTGCACGGCCCTTACATGTCCAGATTCCTACCTCAACTTTTACGACTAGCTCTGCGGCCTTATGCACAGGGAACATCTGCAACACGCTTGGGACTTACAAATGACTTGCGCAAGTCCCCTATCAGCCGGAATTGAGGATCCAGCCCTATGTAGTTAAAGTATTTCAAATGTGTGTGATTTAAATGTTAAGTCATTAAGCTTATTCTACATATGTACTCGGACAGTAACAATTAATGCTTAAAATATATTTTCACGCAACATTTCAACAGACGTAGATTATTTCCACTCTACAAACATCTAATCTAAAATACAAACTGTACTACTCTCTCTAAATTTAAAAGATTAGTTATGTTAAATAGAGCCACATCTCTTTTTTGTTGGAAGTATTTGAAAACACCCACCAGTATGGCAGGAGAGGTAGATTTCCCCGCTGGAGATGCCACTATTTTCCCCAGTACTCTTGCTGTGCACAAGAAAGTTTTTGTGCTCCTAAAATAAAGTTCTTGGAAGTTTGTTGAATTGTCAATTTCCAAATCTGGCGAGCATGGTCATGATAAGATTAACTTAGTTAGTCATGTAACATACGATGTTCCCCCCCCCTCCCCTTCCTTTTTTTTCTTCCTGTATCCCTTTCCCTTTTTACTTTGCCCAGGTGTAACTTTAAGTTCTTATTTTCAGCCTCTGAATCAGGCCCCCAATTTCCAAATCTGGCGAGCATGGTCATGATAAGATTAACTTAATTAACTTGGGTGTGGGTCACTGCTGCGAACGCCGTTTTTCAAAATGGCCGTTCTCTCCCAGCCAGTTTGTCTTGCAAAGCAATCGATTCCCAGAACAGCGAAGACGGAGCTTCGAATGGTAAGTCTGACCCTAAGACTACCCAACCCACAGCCTAACCCTAAGACTCCTGTACCCACAGCCTCACCTAACCCTAACTCTTTCCTTTCATTACCCTAGCCCTCCCTTCCCCACAGCCTAAATATAAAGATCCCCTGGAAAGTGTTTCTCACCTCTCTGGTGTTCGGATGGGTCTCGCCATTTGCAAAAATTGAATGGGTAAGTATACTGATCGGCATACTTATTTATCTATTCGGAAAAAAAAATAATCTAAAATGGCTGCCTTTTTAAAACCAGAGACCATGAAAATTAGCTTTCAGCGGTCTCTACGTCTAAAAGACAGTATTTGTGGTGGCAACATGCACCAATCTCTATCAGTAAGAAGCATGAATAAATCTGTCCATCTACCCACAACACGGATGTCCCTAATATTAAAAGAAATGATTATTCACTGCTCAGAATTAATGACTGACATTGGTGAAGTGCAGGATGACCTCAAACTGCCAGAGGAACAGGAAATAGAAACTAAATATGTAGCAGGAGATGAGCTAATAATCTAAGTCTTGCAAAAAATGGATAAAGAAGTATCCATCAAGACCATGACCAAATAAACATGGATCCCTGGCTCAGGTCAAGATAAATCATAGATCTTACATTTGGTTTTAAATACCACCAAAGCTATGGCCTTCACAAACATTGATTTTTTTTGTTTGGTTAAGCAGGTTAACTGGCATTTTCTAAAATCCCTGCAGTTTTAAATTCAAGCTTCCTTTTACATTCCTAAAGGTGTTCATAGTGGGTTCAGCTAAACTACATCTTCAGTTGATGTGTTTTTGCATCTGTTTCCTCATGGTGCATAGTTTATATGAAGGTTAGTATGAAAACACCTCGAGTTAGGTGCAGGAGCAGTGTAATTAAAATAAATTAAATAAAATTATTCCTTATTGATATGTAGGACAACATTTAAGTCTTGGCGTACCACAATACAATCTATTGTTATATTGTTTGGAACACTAAGTGTCAAGCACATCACTTGGACTATTAAGTGATTTTTCCTGCCCTTTCCTTAAATACAAAAATACAGGTGGCTATGTGCAAGTAAAATGTATTACCTCTGTACTCTCCTCTGCTTATTGTAACCGTACTAAAATGGTGTCAAAGCCTGCCGACAGTTTAGTCAGGTATTTGGTATGTTTGGTGATTGTACATAGCATAAAATGAGGATAAGAATTAGTAATGCTACAGATTTTCACTAGAGGCCTTTGTTATCAGACTGAAAAAAAAAATGCAGTTCAGTTGTTATTTTTTCTTTTATTGCATTTATCTTAAAACAACAAATAATAGTAAAGACCGTCTCAGAAAAAAATAGAACTACGAAAGTTTATAACAATTTAAAAACAATATATAGACGCCATTACATGTTGTTGAGTTCACTGCAGAGCATGCGTCTCCATATGGACCCTGTTATAAAAAGGTGGCTTGAATTCATATGGTCCTAGGCAAATACATAGTAAGTAGTACTAAGTACTTATTAAGCAGTTAATATTAACTCCACAGAGACGTGCCACAGTTTAATAAGATAAATAGTCAATTCATATTAAGTATTTATCATGGTAACAAAATGATAAAATATTCTGAGAAGTATTTAACCTTTAAAATTTTCCCTCCTGTTGACTGTTGCCCTTTGTTTAAACCAACTCTCCTACTGTTCCTTTCCTGGGCTCCCCATAGCGCCTCCCTACTGAATGCTACCCACGTTTCAATCCCCCAACCCACCACTCTCTGAAACATCATCTCAGCTAGCAGTTAAAAGCTGTTGCTTTAATGCCATTTTCGCTCCCTTGATTCCTTTTATTTCCCCCCTGCCAGTACCACCCACGGACAGTAGATGAGTGTTAACTGTGGTGTACTGGGCCAGGCACAAAAATCAATGATCTCATAGGCTCTCCAGACCACTAGTGATCCTCCCCAGCCATCTGTGCTTGTATCGCCCATCAACCATGCAGATTAACTGTTCCCCTGCCAAAACGCACAACAGACATTCAACTCCTTTAGGTGATCTTATGAAAACATATTTAAAGTCCTCAATATGTACATTAATAATAATAGTTAAGTAAAATATCAGAAAAGAAAAGAAAGTATTTGCTTGTTTCAATTGCTCACGTAGGTGTCACAGAAAATACTAGTACTACTTGCTTTATTGAACATCATGTTAAAGAGATAAATAAGTCCTGTGCTATAAACAATAAATGTTATAATAGTAAACTACCTCAGTAGACTACATCAGTCTAGCACCTCTGATGAGGTCAGTAAAAGCTAATCACAGCTAGCCTTTAGCGAGTTCACGGTCCATAAGGAACGTACCTATATATAGAATGCAGCTTGGACTGTTAAAATTTTATTCCCAGCTACCTTGAATTGTGCAATTATACTACAAAAAGCTGACAATCATAAAATATCTTGTAATACTTTGATATTTTGCTGAGATAATTTAATAAAGTGTTAACATAATCTTAACAAGTAAGATAGAAACAAAGAAGAAAAAAAATTACAAGCGCAACATAATCCACCATTGTAGGAAATAATGAGAGATATTTGGAACATGTTATTTGCAATAAAAGAGCAGTTAATATAACTTGTTTGTGTTCTCTTAGTCGCAAATTAAATGCAGTTCTAAACAGAACAAATGAATCCATAGATTAATTACACTGTTCTCTACCCCTACAGGGCAGGGGCGTTTAAATTAGTGATCATTGGCTCCTTATGTGTCCTATAGGTCTAAAGGACTTGAACATAGACAAGCGACCATTTCAAGCAGTGCCACCCTCCATAATCAATGGACAAGGTAAACAGACTATGACAATGGCCACACTTGTAATATGTACTCTGTATGTTCATGTCCCAACAAGGCATTTTGCCAACAGATTTCACATCAAATATAATTTTCAAACCAATTAGCTCAAAAAGCATCAAAACCAAAGCAGTGCCTTCCACATTCTAATTACAAGGCCATCCTATTCAATTCCTAATGAGAGCAAAGACAAAGCCTGTATATGCATTAGGGTCTACTTCAAGAATTCCTTTTCTTTCTGCAAACACATCCTCTTTTGTTCTGGTTAAACACCAATTACTCAGCTCTCTCTAACATGTAAATGAGATGAAATTAGGGCACAATGTATCCTGATCCCACCCTTGCAATTTTGAATTAATAATAAATACATGAAAAAAAAAAATATCTTACAAAAAATACACTCAAACCAATGGTAGTAACCCTTCGGGCATTTTCAGTTGCAGACACTGCACAATGCACTAACGTTTTGTATTATATTCTGCATTCCCAACACTTTATATTCGAGTAGAAGAGGAGGTGACTAGCTCAGATATTTAAAACCTATGTCCTACCTTCTGGCTTTATTCCTTAGCAGGAATAATAATATACTGTGAAAACAACAGAATTCGCTTTGAATATAATAACGTGCGTGTGTGTCTATAAACACAATTATCATACCCTCTATTATAAATGGAGACAACAGCAACACCAACAGTCTCACCTTTCGTGTGTGAGTTTGCATATGGTTATTTTTACCTTTAAAAAAAAAAGCTTAAGAAATAGGGTCTGTGGACAAAGTAACAGATGAGTAAAAATTTCTTGTTCTAAGATCCAAATTACATGGAAAAAAAAGGTCTTAAAAACAGGTCACAATTAGATCGAGAGACAGACAAAATAGAACAGAAAGGTCCAAAACATTTCTAATGTAAAATCCAAATATAATATTTAGAATTTTGGTAACAGGTTCGTGTCCTAGACTTACGTCAAATCTTAAGAGCTTATGGTTCTAATATATATTCTTAACGTGCTAACATGCAACTACTGATTATGTTTTCATGTGACAGAATTGACAAGGAATAAATAACCCCTAGCCAATGAAATTAACAGATTTATCACAGTAGCAGAGCCCTTTACAAGATGGATATACAGATCTTGTAGAAGACTTTAAAAGTGTCATGCATTGTTATGTTCATAAGGGCAGGGCTACATATGACAGAAATATTGTCATGATGTAGAGGTTAATGAAGACAATCAGGAAGTAATTTAAATGTATCTTCCGACCGCAGTTAGATCTGAACAGCTGGCTCTTTTAGATTGTTCATGTATTGCTACCTACATTTAAGGTAAAATATAGGGGTCCAGTTTGGTTTTATTCTTGTGTTTGTTCATGTTGCAATAGCAAGTTTTTAATACTAAACTATGTATTTAGTTATATAAAAAAAAAAAAAAAAAAAAAATTTAGTTGACAGTATTATTCCCTGCAGTTTTGCATGTATTTTTCATTGCTGTGCACCTGCAAGCAGAAAGGAAAGGAGACATGCAAGTACTAAGTTCATAGTGGTGAATAGTGGAACTGCAGGCAGACAGACCAGAAGGGAGGACTACAATTACTAAAAGTGCAGCATGTTCCTTTCAGGTCCACTTTTTAAAAGTCTCGTAGTTTATTAAATATGTGAAGTCCCCTTAAATTCTTTTTCAGTCAATAAGAGTTACTCTTAGGCTGGCTGACAGTTGCTCGCCAGGGCAGTCCTGTGAAATTCATGGCACATGTAAAACGGTCAGACCCAGGAATTTCCCAGGTTTTTGTGGCTTATAACGCAGCTTTTTTTATTTTTTTTTTAAGACAGGAATTCACCCAGAAAAACCCTAGCTGAAAATCCTGGGTTTTTCAAGGGTGATGATGTGAAAGCGGTAAAAGAATGATTGAATACTGTGTGCTGTATAATCCATGTGATGAGAAAAATAAAAACCACTGCTTCTATTCTTGAACATGTATTTCTCAGAACCACCTGATACATTAATCTGGGTTTTACTTGGGGTTTTTTATCACAGTAAAAATCTATCTTAATTTTTGAATAGGCAGGGAGTCAAAAAAAGAAATTTACTCCTAATTAAAAAAAAAACAAAAAAAAACTCATTTAGTGAGTATCTAAAGAAACCGTTGCACACACTGAGCACATTGAGATGTTAAACAGCAAAAACATATTGGCTTCCGTTAAAAAAAAATAAACCATTGTTGAGACGAAACGTGAAGCGTTTGTGTGCCACGCGTTAGAAAATATATTTCGTTATAGAATATATTGTTAAATAGCGTGAAATAAGCATTTTATGAAAACATTAAACAGCTAACATGATGGTTTCATTTATTTTGGTAAGCAGAATGGCGAATCTCTTACTTAAAAGATAAACACAGTGATAGAAAAGGCTAGTTTCAGATGCTGTGCCCAGGCAGCCTAAAATGGCTGCTGTTCTCCATTTTTAATGTGCTTTTATGCAAACGTGTTATTAATATTGTGTAGAACCAGACGTTCAAGGCCAAGACATGCTGATAAGGCAGCTTGGTGGGAGCAGAGGGTATGTGACACTAACATGCTAGCTTGCTGCGCATATGTGGAACGTAGAAATTAGTTAGATAAGCAGTACCAAATAACTTGCTTAAAACATGATTATAACCTAATAAGGTAGGGAGTTCCGGCTCTGTTGTTGTTGGGGTATAAAAGACTTGGCACAAAGTCAGATCGCTGGCTTCATACGGGTCTGATCTGACTTAATACAGGAGTTATCTGGGCTATGAACGTAACTGACCTGACCAAGGGCAGGGGTGATCTACGCTTTGTACGTAACTTACCTGAGTAAGCGCAGAAGTGCCTGCCGACCTTTTCCAGCTCAACAACAATCGTGGGGAGGGGACCCTGGAAACATGTTGATCATTATCAAGCAATAACTACCAGCTGAAGCTAAGTATTATTCATGTATTTTGCTTAATTCTTTATTAAATACTATAATTTATAAGAATTGTCTTGTGTGGTGTCATTTAACTCTGGGTATTTACCGAAACTTAGGTTCCACCGGGAACAGATGCGCAGTTTGGTGATATCCTAAATTACAACCTGTTGACCTTAAGCAACATATGAAAGCAATGAACAGCCATAAAAAACTCAACCAAGAACTTTTGAAAACACAAGATATTATTGAAAAGCCAGATATTATATCCACAATTATCCATTTTATTTGGCTGACATATTAATTTATATGAAATATGAGGTTTTCCCAGGTTTTTGTGTCAAAATTAGGTGTCTCGGCTTATATTCGGGTCGGCTTATACTCGAGTATATACGGTATGTACTTTGTAACAAGGTTAACATTGGTATTGACATAGAAATCCAGTTTTGCCAACACTGCCCACACTAGCTTTGTCCCAGTTACACCCCTTTCATACCAAAATCCCTGGTCAATGAACACCGCTTCTAGCCGTGTTGCAACTGTTCAGACCGGTATAACCCAGGTTGTAGCCTTTCACACTGGACCCTATGTCTGCAGAGGCAGACTGTGCTTTCCATCCTCCAACTACATATTTTTTTTATGGAACCCGTGATCCCCCTTTCATACCACAGCACGGGCTAGGCTGTCCCAGGAATAACCCTGGTATTGACCAGGGTCACGGACCAAAAGGCAACAGACCCGGGCTAACCCTTTCAAACTGACAGCAGACCTGGGTTATTAGCCCGGTGTGAAAGGGCTACAGAACAGCACCACACTATGCTAATTCCTTTTTCAAGTTATAACAAAGTAGCAATAATTGTATCTAAATTATTGTAAGTATAAACTTGATATAATGATATAATTATTAACTTGATATAACTTGAAATAATTCAGCTGGTTTTCTTCTTTCACCAAAGCTTTGGTCCCACAAACAAATTAGTTTATAAATCTCTATGCTTCATTTATGTGACTGGCCGTTCTAATTCACAGAACAGGGGACAACTGGTAACAAATAGCTGCCCATCAAACTACATTAAGAGACCCAAAGATTCACATGGCACCCTACAGTAAGGCATTGCATACCGAGATGCTATTTGGCTGGTATCAGATGTGTGCTGTGTTTTACCCAGCAATTTTCTGGGAAATGGAAGGTTATTCAGGAAAGACTGTCCTTTGTTTACTGCTGCAGTCGTGGGGGGTCTATGGGAAGGATTCTGACAGGAAACTGTGGCTTCCAACTGTAAATCCTACTCCTGTTCACCCTCAATATTTGTGGTGTAACATAATTGCAAAGAACCCGACCACACTATAAAATTAAAAAAGCTCATACGATTGTGAACAGGAGATAGGCTCCAGCTGTAGGAAACATGTATAAATTAGATAACAAGCATGCAGGGCTTGTACACAAACAGCTTATTCTTCAACTCCTAATTCAATGATTGTCACTTGAAGCAAATTATAATTCATAGAAATCTAGTCACACCTGACAGTAATAGAAAGACAATAATGATGTATTAGCATGAATTGGTTATTAGCAAAATAAAATGAAAATTAAACAATGAATAAAAGCAACCTGTGTTTCAGAATAAAAACAGTACTTTAAATACCACAGATGCAGCCTATTGCAGGTATATGGAGAATTAACAATAGATATATAATGCCAACAGAAGTGCCCTTCATATAGTTCAGCGGTTGTGTGACGAAGGCATCTGAACCAAGCCTTTGTGTACTTGCTATGTATAGTAGATATTTTTCTATTCAAGTACTTTTCTTTGCTCTATAGGTCTGCCACAAGGTCTTGTGGACAGTGTGGACATGACGTTTACACCCTATCCTAGGAGAACGCCTGCCCCATCTGCCAATGCCTGCCTCCTATGTCTGCCCACATCTGCCAGTGCCAGCCTCCTTGTCTGCCCCCAATTGTCAGCCTCCATCTGCCCTCATATGCCATGCCAGACCCTTATTTAATGAACTTACATTTTAAGTCTTCTTTCCTCCCCGGCGCTCCCACTGCTGCTCGTCCTTGTCTCTCGGGCAGTGTCTGGTTTGCGGTCACGTGACGAACTGCTAATACAGCCCTTTATTAGCAGTTCCTCACGTGACCACAGACGTGGTCTATGTCTTTGAAGAGCCCTGTCGTGTAAAGCGGCAGGGCTTAAAAAATAAAAAATAAAAAACATTGAAAAATTGTCCAGAGAGTCGGGACAAGCAGGGAGGCGGGCGGGACAGCGGGACAGTCCCCCAAAAACGGGACAGTTGGGACCTATGTACTACCGTAATAGCTTCACAACCAAAATAACGTGGGCTTTGCATTGAATGAAATCAAGCCGTTTAGGTCTGGAATAGGCTGAAAGACATACGTCCTGTAGATGGACTATGTTAGACCACCCCTCGTTTTCCCTTTGATTGCAGACAGTAATCTGCATTCTAGTCTGAATGGATGCAGTTGTATATGCTACTGTCCTGGGCATGTGCAGTGCGCATATATGCAGAGATAAGCTACATGGTCGGGTGTCTGTCTGTTCATTCTAGTTTTCCCTGAGAACCATTGTCAGAAATGACATTGTGTCACTGCTGCTTGAGTGATAGTTACAGCAATAAGTTTGTAGAACACTTATAATACTCATAAAATGGTACATAGAATGCATCACAAAACACACAAAGACAGACTTGAGGAACTAAATATGTACAGCTTATAGCAGAGAGAGGACAGGGGGTATAATAACACCTTACAAATACAGTACAGGTGAAACTCAAAAAATTCGAATATCTTGCAAAAGTTCATTTATTTCAATAATTCAGCTTAAAAGGTGAAACTAATATATTATATAGACTCATTACATGCAAAGTGAGATATTTCAAGCCTTGTTTTCATTTTGTTGATTATGAAAATTAGATTACATGAAAACAATAAAAATAAGGTTTTTAAATAGAGAAATGTCAGCCCTCTAAAAAGTATAATCATGCATATAATAATGCATATGTACTCAGTACTTGGTTTAGGCCCCTTTTGCACTAATTACTGTCTCAATGCAGCATGGCATGGATGCTATCAGCCTGTGGCACTGCGGAGGTGTTATTGAAGACCAGGTTGCGTCAATAGCGGCCTTTATCTCTTCTGCATTGTTCAGTCTCATGTCTCATCTTTCTATTGGCAATGCCCCATAGATTCTCTATGGAGTTCAGGTCCGGCGAGTTTGCTGGCCAATCTAGCACAGTAATCCCACGTTTACTAAACCAGGTTTTGGTTCCTTTGGCAGTTTGTGCAGGTGCAAAGTCCTGCTGGAAAATGAAGTCATCTCCATAAACCTTGTCTGCATGAAGTGCTCTAAAATGTCCTGGTAGACGGCTGTGTTGACTCTGGACTTAATAAAGCACAGTGGACCAACACCAGCAGATGACATGGCTCCCCAAATCAACACAGACTGTGGAAACTTCACACTGGACTTCAAGCATCTTGGATTGTGTGCCTCTCCACTCTTATTCCAGACTCTGGGACCTTGGTTTCCAAATGAGATGCAAAATGTGCTCTCATCAGAAAAGAGGACTTTGGACCACTGAGCAACAGACCAGTTCTTTCTTTCTTTAGCCCAAGTAAGACGCATATGACATTGTTTGTTGTTCAGGAGCGGCTTGACAAGAGGAATATGACATTTGAAGTCCATGTCCAGGATCCGTCTGTGTGTTTGTACAGCTCCCCCACACTTTTGAATGGCCTTTTCCTAACAATGCTCCCCAGGCTGTGGCCATCCCTGCTGCTTGTGCACCTTTTTCTTCCACTTTCTATTAATGTGCTTTGATACAGCACTTTTAGAACATCCAACTTCTTTTGCAAGTTCCTTTTGAGGCTCTCTCTCCTTGTGGAGGGTGTCAATGATGCTTTTCTGCACAACTGTCAGGTCAGCAGTCTTCCCCATGATTGTGAATTCTACTGATCCAGACTGAGAGACCAGTTAAAGGCTCAGGAACCCTTTGCAGGTGTTTGGAGTTAATTGGCTGATTAGAGTGTGACACTTTGAACCTACAATATTGAACCTTTTCACATTATTCTAATTTTGTGAGATTTTGATTTTGGGGTTTTCATAAGCTGTAAGCCATAATCAACAAAATTAATAAAATTAATAAAGGCTTGAAATATCTCACTTTGCATGTAGTGAGTATATATAATATACTACTTTCACCTTTTAAGATGAATTACTGAAATTAATAAACTTTTGCAAAATATTTAAATTTTTCGAGGTGTGTGTGTGTGTGTATGTATCTCTCTCTCTCTCTCTCTCTCTCTCTCTATATATATCTCCTTAATTTGCAAATGTATGTAACAAATCTCTCTGACTTATTTTAAAGATAGGTCATGGTTTGTTGCTGGTTAATTGCAAGAGTGCTGTGGTGCCTTTTTTGGATTTCTGTAAACTCCCCTTTCCTTGCAGCACATGCTCCATATTACCTTATAAATTGATTTGAGTAACCTCCATTTTGTGTGTTTGTTTTAAAGCTTATCTGGGATAGCAGCTGACAGGGGGTGCTGTCTCAGAGTAGCTGTTTTGGAGACTTGGGGACCTCTGCCGGGGGTGAGCTCTCAAGTTAAAAATATTTGATATATGTATATATTTGACCCAAAGTTGGGACTCTGACAGCTTTAGAGTTAGGACCACCAAAACAGAGAAGCCTTGTAAGTGGCTGGTGGCTCATCATATATCTGCAAATGTATGTAATTAATTCTCTGACTTATTTTAAAGATAGATAGTTATAGTTTGTTGCTGGTTAATTTCAAGAGTGCTGGGGTGTCTTTTTTGTATTTGTGTAAACTCTCTATACCTTGCTAGCACCTGCTCTATATTAACTTATAAACTGATCTTAGCAACCTCCATTTTGTGTGACGTATATATTCTCATTCTCTCTCTCTCTATCTATCTATATACATACACATACATACACATATACATACACACACGGTTTCTGGTCCATGCCATGACCTAAGGATTATTCCAAATAAATAGAAAGCTGAAGAAATCATTGCCAAGGCACTGCTGGCAGGATAGGTCTTGCATCTTGATAGAGCTCCCTGGCACCCACTAAAAGAACCTCAGTCTTGTCGCTTCCATTGTCACTGTCAGTGTGACACAGAGCTCCACTGGCCTTCCACTGCCAGAGGCATGCTTACATGAAACATCACAGTGTCACAATGTCTACAGCATCTCTGTGCTGGACAGGGACGCATTTGCTTCTGACAATTAGCCTTCATGGTTGTTTCTTCAGGAGGCTATTAAGCTTGTTTCATTAGGTGTCTGTAAACTGCCACAGCAGTGCCCATTACATAGTATTTCTACAAATTCTATTTTCATATAATTTTCAGGTAGCATGAAATGATGATTAAAAGACAATTGGACACAGCAGGTTACCAAAGTACTGCATTGCAGAATAGAGTCATATTTTTTTCTCAGAGAACCAGGATGGTGTTTTTCACTATTAGTGATGTAATGTCCCTTGAGTTATCTACTCTATTTTTACAGATAGACATAAATCTGACTGGCTAAGAAACTTTCTGCACGGTCCAGTGAGCACACAATGAACAGCAGTCATTCTAAAGCTAATTTTCTAATGCTGCAGAAAGAAATCATTACAGGTTCCTGTAAATAGGGACTTTTTGCAATAAATAATTTACATTTCTTTAACATTTCTTAAAATAAAACAAAATGAGAATTACAACTCCCTTAAAACAGCAGAATACATTCTGTGTCCAGCTAGACCACCAACCACGAAGAGCACCATAGATATACACTTGTAACTTGTGTGTCACTATTAGTCCAAGATACCTACAGTTTACAAAGTGATGTTTCTTACTGTTCGCTCTGGTTGTAAAGGTGTAGTCCTATGTTTTTAACAATATGTTAGATGTTGCAGGTAGATTTCTGGCAGCCAACAGTGTGCTTGGTTAAAACTACTGCCTCAAAATTTCTCTCACAAGTTTTGAAAAGATCTTCACAACCACCCTGGTGACAGTCATAATTCTCAGAGTGACACTGCATAGTGACCACACACAGGCTTATAATAAGGGTTATCTTCCAGTATGCCTTGCTCAATTCCTGATTAAATAACCCAGCAGATTACAGTGCAGTGCTTTTCAGGACAGTTTAGTTAATATTCTAATAACATACTCCACGCCATGAACTATATGATAATATGATAATAGGCTTGATTATTGAACAGCCTATGGCCAGTTTTGGTTTTGAACAATCACATGCCTGACTTAAATCTAAACACTAACATGGCCACACACACCATGGCTTCCTTTTCCAGCACGCCACAGAAGAAAGAACTGCAACAAATAAAGAGCTGAGGTCACGAGTTCATTTTGCTCTCTCAACCATATTGTTGAAAGAGGTGTCTGTATGGTTCAATAAACAGTCCATGATGCAGCATAACAGTAATGCATAGTGGTGAGCAATGAAATACAAACACACATAAGTTCAGTGTGTGTGTAAGCTGAACACTATAGAATAATAAGGCCAGTAACTGTGCAGCATATGGTAATGGCTGAATGTTTTGTCCATGTTTTGATCAATCTTAAAACAACCTACCTAATAAATCAGATTTTTTTTTCAGTCTGCCTGAACAACAGGACCACTCTTGTGCGATTGCCACAGTTGGACAACATTATTTCCCCAGCTATCGGAACATAATGTTGAGAGCCTCATAGTATCTGTCCAACAAACTCACTGAGTTCTACTCAACTGTCAGCTAGCTGCAGGAAGGTAGCTGCAGGAAGCTAGCTGCAATTTATCAATCCTGTGGGTTACGTATACATTTGGACCTGTCACCTAGGTATTTCTAAACCTTATTTATGCCCACATTTGGCATCCCGCATTTAAATGGCCCTTTCTCAATCCAATAACAATTTTGCACACCAAAAAGGTACATAAAAAAATATGTAATTGAGGCCAATAAAAAATGGTAGATGGAGAGCGCACAGCAATAACGAAAATAATTCGCAACTTTCAAACTCAGCAATTGTTCTTCATGAGTTTCATACACAAGCCACACCGGTAAGTAATGTGCAACTCAAAGCTCAAAGATCACATAAAACCTATAGCTGGATGAACATAAATAAATATAGACATAAATATAAATAAATAAATGGATAAATAGATTAAAAAAAATAGCCCCTGAATTAATAATAAGTCCAAGAAATGTCCAATAAGAGTTCAACTAAAACAAGGCACAGCCCCTCTAATACCTTGGGTGTATGGATAATTTACTTCCCCTTAATGGACACGGGTCTCCCCGGAAGGAAAGAGAAAGATAGGTGTGAGAAATTACATATTTATGTAATGAACAGTTATTGGACATTTCTTGGACTTATTATTAATTCAGGGGCTATTTTTATCTACTGTATTTCCCCATGTACAAGACGCACCCCTGTATAAGGCGCACCTTAATTTTGGGACCCCAAAATTAAAAGTATATCTTGTACATGGGGAAAGCCCCCCCTCTCCATTTTCAGGTTTTCTTACCTTTCAGATCATCCAGCGAGCGGGACTGCGGCCAGAATATGACGTCCTGTGGTGGCTGACATTGGGAAATGAAGTCCCACGGTCACAGCCTCTGACCGCGGGACTTCATTTCCCAGTCTCAGCCACAGCGGGACTTCATATTCTGACCGCAGTCCCGCTCGCTGGATGATCTGTAAGGTAAGAAAACTTTAAAAGTGGAGAGGGGAGCCTAGACCTTATTTTAACATCCAGCCGCAGTCTGACTCCAGACCAGCGGCGCTGGATGTTAAAATGGTAACCCCCCCTGTATAAGACACACCCTGTTTTTGGACACAAGATATTTCCCAAAAAGGTGCGTCTTATACATAGGGAAATACGGTATTTATTTATTTATTTTTATTTATGCCTATATTTATTTATGTTCATCCAGCAGCATCAGTGCTTTTCCTCCAGGGTCCTTTTCTTGGTTTAAAACTATGTAATTGTTAAGAGTTTCAGCAGTGGCACACTGTCCTCACACACCACCTGCGGCCACCCCTCTCCTGCCACGAGGCAGTGTACTCCTGTGATGCCACACTCATTGGCCCATCCCATGTTGCTCATTTATAAAGGTGATTAGTATTAGTCTTGTGCCCACCCCTCTCCTG
>WWET01000197.1:347504-371140 GCA_011038615.1 Limnodynastes dumerilii | reverse complement strand
ATATATATATATTAACCTGTGCTGTCTTGTTCACATGCCAAATTATTTGACATTTCAAATGTCCTGCTTCAGTCACTGAACTGCCTCCTCTGCCATATCTCTCAGAGCATTCTCTGATATAACCTTGCTCAAGGACTGTTCTTTTCTGTACCATTTTGGTATGTCCTTTTTTCACCTTATTCCAAACACCAAATACATAAACAGCCACTACCACTTTTATTGCCCCATCTTACATTGTCAGGCCGAGATTGACAATGTATATTTTATACAAGTCTTAAAAAAAGAATAGCTAATGGCTAATCACAGCATATTACGTGCAATGTAAGACTGAGGCTGCCTCTATTATGTAGGTTATTCCCTTAAGACCTTGTTGCTGCTATGACTATAGTCCAACGTATTTTTTGGCTAACGTATTGGCAGTAACATCGGATAGAAAACTTCTTAACAAACCAATGAAAGGTGTAAAGAGGGCGCATCTGTTGCATTGTTCTATTATTAAAATAAGCACCATCGTGGCAAGAGACTGGCTTAGGTCTGTTCCCAATAGACTCATTTACAGTTTCTGAGTAACATTAACTATGCAACTGTATTGTACAAAGTAACAAAGAACAAATCAAAATGTATTCTTCATAAATAGTGGCATCAGCTTTCAAAAAAACAAAAAACAAATCAAAATGCAAGAAGCGCCTGTATACTACACAGCTTGGTATCTTAAAGAAAACAGAAACCAACTAAGCTCATACATAAGGTATAAATCTAAAGTATGTTAAACATAAGACAAAATGCTATAGCAGGTAAAAAAAAAAAAAATTTGAAAAAGTGCCAGTCAAGGCAGGTTTTCTTCTACATTAACCCTCGCAGCAGCAGTAGTTGGTGAAAAGACAGAGAAGCAAGAGCATGTATGGTGTTTGAAAAGGTTAATGAATGATTTTGTTACACAAGTCCATAAAATTGGCATTCCAGCGTTCACAGAACACAGCATATTGTATCTACTGCACACAGAATTTTTGGTAGAAGCAAATGCCACATTGCTTGCTTGAAGTTATCAGCAGACTCCAGTTTTGACACCTGGCCACTAGAGGCTGACAGCCTCCCTTCCTACATCTGAAGACACAGCAGGTGTGAGGAAGACATTGCAGACAAGCACTATAGGGTTTCACATTTTCACACATCTTAACCCTTAAACATGTTTTAATTTCATTCTGGTTTATATTCAGCAACATAGACGTATCAAACTTCAACTATCTCAGTGTATGCTACTCCATTGTAAGGCAACATAATAAGCCACAGGTGTGACACAGTTTGGCCCTTTAAACAACCAAAGGGTTACACATTACTTTTAACGTCATAGACATATCTATTATACCATACTAAATGTTACAAGCTGTAACACAAGACCCATCAACAATACAGAAGGGACCCAAGGGCCTGTTTGACCATCATTTTATTGTACTGTGTATGCATGGTGTAAAATAAAAATAGTGTATATGCCCATATTCTGTGCAAACATATACTTTTATGTATTGAGTCTGAGCTATATGTTATATGTATGTATTCTATTTGTGGTCAGAGGGACAGGTATGGAAAAAGCTGTGATCCTCAGCACCCAAATGCCCCTCAATACATGTGTATATGTACAGAATGCAATCAGTGTGTAATATGGAGGAAGGTTTTTGGGACAATATATAGGGGAGAAATGTGAAACAAATATCAGTGCACAGCTGGAAAGTGAAAATTGTTCAGTAATTTACTTGAACTACTGTATGTGCTCAAAAGGGATTTCCCTGTCTCTCATCACACTGCACAATTAGATTCATGTAATGTCTAATCTTCTTTGTGGATTTGATGTGAACATTAGGAATGTGCAAGGTAAAACCATGCCAAGCAGATGTGGAACTTTTGTGCATAGTTAGGAAATGTAATAGGGAGGAAAGTTACTGCTTTATTAACCATCAATGAAGGATTCTGAAGACCTAGATTAACTCAGAGATTAAAAGACTTGAAAGCCAGAAAAAGCAACCCCAGAAGCAGAAAGTCCAAGGAAAAGCATATGCAAATATTATGTAGAATAATGCATCTTCATGGGCCAGTGAAGAATTGAGATGCAAAAGCGGTGACGTTGCCAGCCCAGTCGCTGCCAATGTACAATTCATTCTTCTGAAGCAGACACTGCTTATGGTTAAAAAAAAAAAAAAAGAAAGAAAAACTAAGTCTATAAAATAGCTACAAACACATCTGTAAAAGTGTCCTCGTCTCTTGTGAGACCTTTTCATTGTTGCTGCAATTATTTTGGAAGGTTTTCCACTGGTGTCTTTAATCCTTTTGTTACAGAGAGCAGATGTGTCTTGATAGATTGAAAGGCAGGAAGTCTACATTGCATAATAAAAATCTTTTAATATTTAATACACATATTAAGTCCTGCTAAATAACTCTGAAGACGTCAGCACTAGGCTGTCAGTCACTTCTATGCAGGTGCAGCCTCTTTGAGTCAATGCAGTCTGTATATGGAGTGCACCAATCCTTACAGTTAGTAACATTACAGTGTATAACTTCTGTTACTTTTACAGTCAGTTACAGTGAGTTACTCCTCAGACTGGGTCAGAGACCTGTTCTGTCATATACAGCCCCTACCTGCATATCTGACAAGCTGCTTCGTGAGTAAGCATTACTCTGCTGTAATCCTGTGTATCTGGTTACTGCATAACCTGTCTATTATAACTGTAAAGGTATTAACCCTTCTAAACCTAAAGTGATTGCAATTTCTACTGCCAGTTCAAAAAATAATCCTTTATATGTGCATTAACATCCATTACCAACACCTGCTGCAAGTAAAATCCGTATATTTACCTGTCGAAGTATTCTGGACCTCCTGTTTCTCCCGCACGCTGTTTGCCTGATGACACAAGAGAAGAAACCACCTACAGTTCCTCCTAATCTCTCACCCTCTAAAACTAAAGTGACAGCTAGTACAACCCTTCTGTTTCAGCAGGTAAGGAAGGTAAAAAAAAAGGCTGCAGGATGACCTAAGGATCACACAGTGCAAAACCGCTGCTTTCTTCATGGCTCTCAAGTCACCAGGTAATAATTTTAAGGACCTGGTGACTGGTATTTGTTGAGCCCTGCATAAGTGTACATACACCAATCCATAAAGCCAGAACACAGTATTTACTTTGTGATTGTTTACTTTAGCACCTAGTGGTATTGTTTGACCAAACATTTCTTTTCTTTTTTCTCTTACAGCAGCAATGTTGTCACTTATCTTTTGAATGAAACGCTGTGTAAATGTTGGTTTGGTTTGAAGCCAGGATTGACCCCTACATGTTTGTACAGATTTGTAATAAATCTTGCCCAGCCTAAGATTTTTCTGCTATGCATCCTTTAGCCTGCCACTATTCTAATAAGCACACACAAGAACTGGCAAGCCTTACTAATAACTGCACACACACATAGTGTGTGTGTGTGTGTGTGTGTGTGTGTGTGTGTGTGTGTGTGTGTGTGTGTGTGTGTGTATATATACACACACACACACACTTTTATAGTTATATAAATAAGAGATGAAAAAAGTAAAGAACGTATAGTGGGAAGAAAAAGTGGGAGCTTTGTCGAGGGAGACAGGGCTATGGCGGATCAGCTTAATTATATTTGTTTAATGTTCCCAAAATAAATGGGGTAAATGGACCACAGTTATAGATTATATAAAAAAAAAAACAAAAAAAAAAAAACATTACAAAAAAAACAAAAAAAAAAAACATTACAAAATGTGGGCATTTTCCATACTCTCCATGCATCTAGAAAACATCACCACTGAGGCACTACACGTGCCCCAGAAAAAGGTTTATAGCACGTATCCCAATTCTCATGATCTAGGCTTCTGTCACAGAAGTCTTTGAAATAGTAGAACGGGATGACCAGGCATGTATACAACATGTATGCGTGGTTGACGGAGGTAGCTATGATAGCATAGTAAGGGCTTCACTATGGCCTTGTATTCAATCCTTCATTATGTACCAGACCTATTTTCAGTGGGGCTAGTCCATAACATTTAAGGTAGAGCTCTGGGTATAAAAAGTTCTTACATGCAAGGGGCGTGGTCTCCCTACGCACACAATCTACAATAAGTTCCCTGCTGAAGTGGTTACAGCCTTCTGGATCCAGCCTTTTGATGCACAGAAAGTCATTACACTATACTAAGAAGCAGATCATTCTCAAAGCTTAAAGTGACAAATCAATGAGGCCATATGGGATACATCATAAAATGCTTAAAAAAAAAAAAAGTAGGGAAATTTATGGAAACACTAAAGGAAAAAATTGTACAATATGTTTGAGAATCCCATCCAGAGTTGATTAACTGGAGAGCCTCACCTGGAATACTGTGGTCAGTTTCTGAAGCCATTTCTCCAGGAGGACATAAATACA
Organism: Limnodynastes dumerilii; assembly: GCA_011038615.1. NCBI lineage: Eukaryota > Metazoa > Chordata > Amphibia > Anura > Limnodynastidae > Limnodynastes > Limnodynastes dumerilii. The sequence continues at coordinate 366,724 of WWET01000197.1, read as the reverse complement.
TTAGCAACCTGGCAAAGAAAGGCAACTAAAATAAAGCATAGACTGTGTCAGAAAACAGACAGGCAAGAGGAACTAAGCATATATAGCCTGGACTAGAGAGGGGAGAGAGGAGATAACATACTAGGGGTTTAACCAGATAAATAAGGATAGCTTTATTTCTAAGAGATGTATTAGAACAAGAGGGGTTGCATTAAACATTAAAGCGGTAAATATTACTTCACTTAAAGATTAGCTGATAAGTGGTATAGCCTCCAACCTGTGGTGGTAACATCTAACACAATAGAACAATTAATGCTTAGGATAACCATAAGAACATTTATAATCAAAATCTCAAATCAAGTTCAGTGATTCTATAGGGTCAATGTTTTGGGATTTTATTGATTTTTTTTACTTGGCATATTGAACAGGCCAAGTGGCTCTTATCTGCCATCACATTCTAGGTTTCTAAGTCTCTGTTTCTATGTAAATTACTACAGAAAGATAGCACTTTCAGTTAAATATTCAGCTCTCTCCAATTCCCCTTATGCTGATTACACATTCTGTACAAAGAAAAACATGGACTGCGTGCAAGGAGAAGCAATCAGCTTTTGACGCCAGACGCTTTTACAAATAATCAAGGAAAGCAAAAATCTTATTGAAGAACTATTTGCTCCAATACATTAACAAAAAGGAGCACATTTCCACCATGAAGAATATCATGGTGAATGGAGTATGAATCGTTTTGTTTGAAGACTTTGTTGTAAGAAAATATTTAAAAGATGTTTTGATTCTTTCGCGAGACCTTAATCTAGACTGCCCATAATTTCTTACTTTTATTTATTACAGAAAGAACCCACAGGGCAAAACAAAGCATATAAAAAGCTGCTTATTTATATTAGCGATAATGTAACAAGGCAGATGTCATGAGTTCATTATGACGGAGCTGACCTGCTTACAAGTGAACTGGTTCTCTGGCATTGTACCAAACTGAACAATCTACAAATCTCCATGAGAACACTCAGCAAAAACATTTTACTACTGAATTTAGTCAATGTTTTTCACCTTGAAGATGAAATTACATTTTCTATCAAACTGCATGAATTAAAGGGATTACCATAGTTAACACAAATGAAAATTCACAATCTTCTCTATTTCACTCACATTTACCCACACATCCCTATTAAGTTATCGTACTAAAGGCACAAATCACCAAGCTCAAAGTAGAACAGTCATACCGAGAAGTCCACAGAATACGAATACATTATATTTAGGCAGTAATGTTACTTTATTGGGCAGTTCACACATTGTCATGCTTCAATATGTCAATATTTTTCAGTCTGTATACACAAAATCCTTAAAAATATATTATTTAGCATAAGTTACCAGACTTGTATATTAGTAGCAGTCTGTTTAGTATAGATAGTCCCATATTACAAGCTCTTTTGGACACCATGTTTATAAAATTCAGAATGTCATAGTATACAAACATATACAAACACACAATAAAAACATCGATTGCATTGACACAGAAGTGGGGAAAAAAAAAATTAAAGATACACAAATGAACACATGGTAATTCTTGGATATCATAGCTCTCAAAGAACTTTTAAATTTAACATTAATGTCAAAAAGCAAAATATTATCCAAGCTCACGAGATAAAACTCTTGGCATCTCATAAAAAAAATTCTGTAAACATTTGCCAGCTATTATTTTAGCATGAACACACATTTCTTAACACAGCTGTTAACTTGGGGCGATTTGGAGATACAGAAAAGATTCTAGACACAAGAAGAGTTTTGGGACGGATCGATTATGGCTGGGTTTGGGAGTAGACTATCTTTGTGTCTGAATGTGGAAATATGTTGCCAGCAGTATCTATACTAAAGTAGTGTTTAAACAGTAACTGCAGATGTGAATAAATGTAAATTGATTATGCAGATCACCATAAAGATATCTCCATAAATGTAATATGCATATAACTTTGCTACAAAAGTAAGAAAACTTTCTTTCATATAGTAAGACAACACTACAGGCAGTGGTGTATCTACCCTGGGAGCAAGGGTTGTGACTTCTAAAAGGCCTGGAGCAAAGGGGGGCCTGCAGCAACCATCAACCCTGCTCCAATGGTATAAAGATGACAGAGGTTGTCATCTTAAGACAACCAAGCTGGGTGTGCTTTGCACGGTTTATAGATACATTGGCAGCAGCGGACAACTTAGTACTGTCCTCTGCGCTAAACTGTCAAACAATGGCAGTATATTTATAAACAGCACACAGCACTCATACAATGAGTGTCTGTTTCCACCACAGGCTACAGGCATCCTATTCCTATTGGCCCCTTTATTTTACTTTTTTACACATTCTCCAAAAATGTATAAGCGAATTAAAACTATTCGAAAAAATAAGATTTTGTGAAACTAAATAAGCTATTAACTAAAGTTCCTTGCTATAGGTTGGTGTTGGCAGAGTTGTGGCGACATTTAAAATATAGGAACAAGAACACAGATGAAAGCCAAGATCTTTAAAAAAAAAGCGCTATGAATGGAATTGTGTTTCTTTTATCTAACAGGGTTTCATAGATTGCACCTTCAATTATATTTCTATTAAGCTGGTCTGTCACATCCCCTTATCCTGCTAAAAAAGTGATTTCCAAAGAATGACCAGAGGAAACACTCTTCTGATGCAGTTCAAAGATAAAACAAGAAGAGGAAAGGCTGATAAGGCCTCACACATTTATAATCCTCCTTAGGTGTGAGCCTCCTATAAAACATGCAATAGACAGGGAACCTGTGCATCAACTCAGTAATAAAAATGAAACAGGCATTTTGGGGGAATAAATAAATAAAAACATCTAAATTTATTTTATACTAAGCAGATCAAAGACGGAAATGCTTTATTCTAAGCTACCACACAACAGTGTAAGAACATTGTTATTTACAATACCACAGATTAAAAACATATCTGAAATATTTGCAGGCATGCTTCATTTCCTCTTTTTATTATATACGGTTAGTCCTGATCTACTATAATATTTCTTAGATAAGTAGACACTACCAAAGCTATAAAATGCATATGCTCAGTAGAAAAACAAAACAAAACAAAAAACCATGAAAATTATGATTTAATAGACTGACTGCACATAAACCAATCAGCATAAACAACAAGATGCTTTTGTCACCTTTACTTTAGAAATAAGTGTATAGGAGATGTCAGTTTATTATTGTCTTACATTTCATCATTTATTTCTTTAAATAAATATTTTACATTAAACTTTTTATTGTATAATGTAAGGACAATAATATTTATAGCAGTATTGTTTATTCATTGTAAGTTCTTGAGATAGATATATATATGTGTGTATATATATATAGATTTTAGATTGATTTCATTATACCCTTTACAACGTCTCCTGAATGCTTCTGCTTAACAGACATCACAAGTTTACATGAAGGTTTTAGCCTTAATTTTATATGCATTAATAATCCCCTATAATGTGATCTAGAGATGTGAAGTCCAACTAACCTTACTTTTGTCCCTAATTAACTCATTGTAAACAGTTGTGGAGCAGACACTACCCGGTGAAATGTATAGTAAGTATACATCCCAACATATAACTTAATTCCAACATGGTTCAGGGCAATACGCAAGTTAGGTGTTACTCTGGTGTAAGTGTGTACAAATTCATTAGGGATGGTGGATGGCCATCTAGGTAAATCATCACATGCAAAACGTATATGCTTGTCATACACACTTTTACCATCAAAAATACGCACAGATTTACATTGGGTAGATTCATCCCACACAGGGGAGCATAAGTGGAAAAGAATTCTGGTAAATCCAAAATACAATTAGCCAGGAGAGTCACAGTACACGTGATCGGAGCATAAGACACTAATTTTCCAGGTGCACGCTGACAAATGTATGTAGCATATTGAATGCACATTGACAGCAATTGAATATCCATCTGTATGTGGTACTGTGAATATGATCGTAAATGTTGGATTCATGGTGGAATAATGGAGCAGGCTGTTTAGGATGTTTTTATATACAATAAAGGGATAATAGGGATAGTTGTTAGATAGATATTTTGCAGGTGAGGATGAAAGGAAGTGGAAGGTGGTGGAGAGGAAAAATGTCATGGGTGGATGAGTGATTTTGAAATGCCAGCTTAATATTTCGGTCAGCTGGCATTTAACCCCTCTCAACCCAACCACATTTGTAAGTACTATTACTGTGGTTCTCAAATAAGACAGGAAACAGAAGTAGGTTTATATATAAAAGTTTCTTTATTACAAATATTACTTAACATATCTAATGCAGCAACACATTAATATGTATACATAAATAAATGTTTTAAAACTTATAACCTACTAAATCCTGTTAAAATTATGTAAAAAAAAAAAAAAACCCATAATCATAAATTGTCAAATTTCATTTTTCAAAATAAATATTTAAAAAAAATATTAGCTGATTTTTTTTTTGATGGTTACAAAATAATTAAACAAAAATGTATCTATCTTAATGCAAAAAAATAAAACAAATATACTCTGTAGTGCTGTGCTGATCACTAAATTTAAATACAGGTGTAATTATATAGATTATGGAAATGCACACAGGAACTAAAACAATTACATTCAAACATTACACACTTTGCTATTACCTTCCGTTCTTGAACTGCAGACAGTATGATATGTTAAACATTAATCTCTAAAAAGAAAACAAAGAATGAAAATATATAATGTTACTCTAAGGTTAATGAGAGGATTTAGATCATTGTGATATGTTTAAAAAAAAAAATGTCACTTTACGATCTAATTGACTTGGAAATACTTTAATGTCATACATTTCTCAGGAAGTAACAGGACATTATTGCTTTATCTTCAATAGTAGGTAATCTTGTGGCCGGCTCTCTCACCGTGCTAATACCTCCCACTGCAAGCCATCATTTGCACCCTCCAGCTGCTGTGTCACTCGTGGAAACTATATTTCAACTGTTCACCACTTATCCAACATATCCGCATTCTAGTGGTTTTTATCCATCTACCAACCAGGACTGTGTATCGATTTTACCATATATTGGGATTATATCTGTTGTGACAGACTTTATATAGTGCTATTGGCCCTATATAGGTTATGATAAACAGGGGTTGAGCCTTTAAATAATTTGTCTACATTTTATCATAACATGAATTGCTTTATGTAAATATACTCTAAGGGCTGTTTATCTTATCAAAGTAACTTGGGAAAGGGCAGGAGCATCACCTTACAGAAGTAATTTTTACAAACCCCATTTTCCATAATTGACCTGGTTTATGTTCCTTTTGTAACCTCTCTCACTTGAGTAGAATTCATCTGTTATTATTACCAGTATTGAATCGACTTATGCAACTAATTATATCCAGTCGATTTAAACATTTCTATCAAACACTATCTGTAAGCATGAAGTCCATGGGCTGGATCCAGAAGTACAGCAACATTTTCTGATGGTTGTTATTGGAAAACTCTCCCTTGGATACTGCAATGCTTGCATTGGTGCCACAGTACCAAAACAGACCAAGACAGAATTCTGGAATAAGAAACATCCTGGCAAGCATTTTAACAGCTGGATGGGCCAGAGCTGGAAGCTTAAGCCCTTCTGCTCTGTGGGCGGGGCGAGGGATGGTTATAGTACAGTGAGCGCTGCACAATTTACATTTTACGTGGGACAGTGCGGAAATGTTAAATGTAGGGTCCTGGTAGCATAACCTCTCCTTGCTTGTGAAGTAGATAGGACACAGTTGGGATCCAGCACCAAACCTCCACTGCTGCTGTGGAGGTCTGGATCCGGTGCCATGTGCTTACTAATAATACTCCAAGGCTTTTGTTTGTTGACTGTTACCTCATATATAGCATACAGAGAAATAGTATGCGGATAACTCTACCAAAAAAAAAAGCCATTTAGATGGCTATAGATGGATAGACTGGTAACAAAGTGAATCAGAGGTTGCCTCAGAGAGAAAAATTCTGTTAAATTCTGAGTCAACCTCACCTTCCAGCCTGGATGTGAGCAGCATAATCCCAGATTTACTGAACTCTATTGAAGCTGCATATATCAGATGAATCATATGATTCAAAACCATTTGGAACAACATACCAAGCGTCTGTACGCTATTATGATCATGAATTGCCGTGATAAAGTCACATCTGTTGGTTTCGTTTTAAGAACTTCTTTAGGGGAAGTGTGTACACATGTACAACCATCTGCCCGACTTTTCTGGCAGTCTTCTGTGCAGCATAAGCAGATAGCTGTAGTGTGTACAGAGTTGCAATTGTTTTAGCAGATGGTTAAGACAGATGATTATCCAACATCTGCTGGTAAATTTGTGTAGTGTGTGCGCTTGAAGCAGAATTCTCATCAGGGCTTGCAATCATCGGTGAAATTGTAAGAGTTATCACAGCTCAGGTATGATTGCACAAGTGTGTGTCCAGTTAAAGCTACAAGGAGAATATAGAATACAGTGACAAACAACGATAGGATCAGTCTTTTCACCAATGATCAAGATTTCTTAAAAAAAATAAAAAAAATACAGTGGAAGTCCACCTCTCCCACCACCTAAACTACATTTTCAATTCTTTCAAGATTGTTAATCAGTCAGGCTTTAACTAGTCCCATTATCCATAATCATAAAGAGGACACATTATATTTGCCATCTTCACCAACACACAGAATAATTGTTTAATCATTCTTCAAGTAACAATGGGTATTTTCATGTATTCTTTGACCGTTTGCAAAATGAAAGTATATAAAAAAAGGAAGGGTTTACAAGAAAACTCTTGAAGGACACAAGAAGACCCAATGTAATATATAAGTATTTTGTGTGCTTAACGGATACTTTTTATAAAAAATTGAAGGAGCCTGAATTAAGATAAAAGGAATATCTACAATACTGAAGGTATCCCAACAACTTGAGCGGAAAAAAAACTTGGTGGATATATTTCAGGGGAATAAGGCATTAGAGGGAGCAGGACTTTTTTTTCCCTAATCATCAGGTATAACAGAGTGAGGAGAGGAAATATAAAACCTATCAGGGACCTTGGCACAAGTTTAATATTTTTATACAACCCAATGCAAAGTTTAAATAATGTGCTTTAAGTTATAAGCTGCAGTAATAATAGATTAAACATATGGTGTTATATGAGGTTTGCTTAATTAAATTGGATGCATATCCATTACCAATGTGTAAGCAAATAACAAGCAAATGGCTGTGTAGGCATAGTTTATTCACAATTAGTATACACCCAATAGACAAGACCACTCCGTATTGTACAATATGTCTCTGTGTAATCAATCTGAAAGGTAAGGTGAAAAACCACCTTGCAGAGAGGAAAAACGGTAAAAAAAAAATAGCTACTATAACTGTCAAAATACTCCACGAGCTGCATCCAGGTAAATTTCATTTGTGCTTATGCCTGTATAATTAAATTGCTTTGTGGCTGCACTGGCTTTCACATAACAGCAAAGTACCTGACTTTCATTGGCTGGTCATCTGTAACACAAACAATGTTACAAGCAAACAATGGCTGTCCAAATAGAACTATAATGATGCTTTCACAAGGTTTACATAAAAACTTTTACATGCAGTAAAATAAAGAAAACAAAAGCGATAAGAATTAAAATGACAAATTTGATAAAGGACTGAACACCTGAATGCTGCCTTTACGTCTACACTTTGCAACTTTAAGAGAAGGCTCAGAAGGTTGTAGGTAACAAATAACACAAGACAATTTGGCCTCCGGAGAGTGCTACTTAAGGTTTAGAGTTCAGGAAGCCCTGACATTAGACCCCCACCAAAAGAGATTATCCAACATAAGCTGCTGAATCATCCGTCGCCCGTTCCAGTGGCTTTGTTTTAAAGTGGCAGCTATGCTCCAAATACAACCAAGAAAAACTTCCTCATCAATTGGTTTATTTAATAAATATAGGGAACCCACTGTCTTTCAGGAATCCTTACAGATTGTTCTATTTGTACTGCTTGAATCAACAGTACATATTACATGTTCTCATTGTCCTCCCAATGTACACATTGATTTCCAGTACAAATCAACGCCGTTTTAAGCAATCACATCTAACAGCAGACTGTTATAGTCTACCTATGAAATTGTAGCAGCCAGTCTTTGGCATTGTTAGCTCTGTAAAGAGCAGTTGGTAAAATGTTAAAATTGGCATAAAAACAGAGTTAGCTGTTAAGAAAAAAAACATAGACTGAAAACAACTATGCCACAGAAACCCCATTAAAAGCAAAATATGAAACATTTCTTTTACTAAGGAATCATTGATCTGGATAACGAATATTTAAATCAGGCTTCCATGCAGATATATCCACACTGTGCAAACTCAAAATGTATTATGTTAGATATCAAAATAATATTTTTCTCAATTGCGACCAAATGCTAACTGAATCCAAGAAATGCATAAAGTCAGAGGAAAGCACAGTCCTTTAAAGGTGAAGTGCAATGGGATTGAAATCTGATAGATAGGTGTTTTGACAGTTTTTTGACAGTTTTATTAACAACTAAGATATTTGGTGACGAAGCTAATATTTTGCAGAAAATGTAAAGCAAAAAAAACACATTTAAAAAAAAAATAGCCATGTATATTTTCAATTCACAATTTATTCTAGCTTTATTAAATTTTTTTCGCTATGATTCAAAACTTGCATCTTAAAGAGGACTGTAATATTTCTGAACTGCCCAATAACATATAGTACACAATAAATAAGGATTATACAAATATAAACACACAGTGAGGCTGATTCAGAGTTTGGGAATAAGGGCAAAACAAGTGCAAGTAAACGGTTTAATTTATAAATTAGAGTTGAGCTAAGAAATTTCCTCTCAACTCTAATTCTGGTGTCACGATGTTAATTTCCCTTCTCTTGCAGTATAACATGCTATTGCTCAGGTTCACACTTGCAACTAAAAAAAAAAAAGGTGCAAGTGCAACTCTGAATCAGCTCCACAAGCTAGTGCTTGCAGAAAAATAAAGCACTTTCAGCTCTATTTACTAAAGCTTTAAAAAGTTCATTTTTGGAGTTATGAAGTTATAACTCCAAAAATGAACTTTTTGCTATTTACAACAGCTGCACCACCATGGAAAACACCAGTTTCCATGGCCATGCGGTAAAACTTCACCTGTCCTCGCCAGCCCGTTGTTTTCAATGGGGCTGGCTATTTACTAACCCTCAGAGCGGAGTTTTATACTCTGCTCTGAGAATTAAAATAACGCCATCTCAGACTGGCGTTTAGAATTCTCTTCCAGCAATCTCCCCATAAAACCCCCTTTGTCTCCCCCTAATATCTGTTATTAGGGGGAGAAAAAGGGGTATATGTATGGGTAGACCGCTGGAATATAAATAAATAACGTTGTCATAAAAAAATTTAAATAAAATTTTTTTTAGAAAATTAAGAAACAATTAAAAAAACAACAGAAATAAAAGAAAACAATAAAATAGCTTTAAATACTTACCGGACCGAAGACGCGTCTGCCCGCAGGTGCTGGTCCCGACATGGAGAGCCTGCACATGGGCAGTGCTTCTCATGCTGGGACTCAGTACAGTAGCTACTGTTTAATGAACTACGTCCGTCTATGCAAGACGGACGTAGTTCTGGATCCGGCCCAATGTCTTTAAAAAATTAAAATAAAATAAAAATTTGAACATTAAAAAACAATTAAAAAAACAACAGAAATAAAAGAACACAATAAGATAGCTTTAAATACTTCCCAGACCGAAGACGCGTCGGCCCGCAGGTGCCGGTCCCGACATGGAGAGCCTGCACATGCGCAGTGCTTCTCATGCTGGGACTTCATTGTTTTACAAAGTCCACGCTTAGCCTGAAGAAAGTTCAGATGTCATCGCGGGACAGCCAGCGGAGGGTGAGTATTAGTAAATAGCCTGAACGTAGCTCAGGAGTTCTCAGAGAGCGAATTCGAACTTGCCTGAGCTACGTTCATGCATTCTTAGTAAATAGAGCCCTTTGTTACTATAAACCAAGAGGTAGGACTGAGACCAGCGCCAAGGATAAAACACTACTGTGATGTCAGCAATTATAATAAAACTATGAGTAATAAAGTGTCTCTTAAAAGTGTGATAACATTCCAATGTCCATAGTGTCTCTTCCCCAATTCATTCATCCATCCAGCACAAAAAAGATGAGGGTGAAGAAAAAAATGTACAAATTTATTAGTAAGAACACTTAAAACACACCACGTTAATAGGCAAATGGCAGATTGCGGTTCATATCCCGATTAGAATGAAATGCAGCATGTCAGATACGAGTCCTCCTGATGGTAAAGAAGCCCTGGGCTCCATGTGCATAACTTTACCGCTAGCTGCTGCTCCATCCGTCCTAGGTTGATGCCATCACTGCAGTTGCTAAGGTAAACTATCGTCGCGTTTCAGACGGTCCGCCCTTTTTCGAGTCACCATGGACATTGGAATATTATCACACTTTTAAGAGACACTTTATTATTCATAGTTTTATTATAATTGCCAATATCACAGTAGTGTTTATTCTTGGCGCTGGTCTCAGTCCCAACATTTGATTTACCTTGCTCTTTTTTAGGGGAAATAGGTGAACCCCTGGGAATTGGGTACTTGCCGCCTTCTATTAGCGCAACTCCGCCCTTTTTATTCACTTTGTTATTATGCCTAATAATCAGTATTAATCCCTTTATTTTAACTAAAGTCATTAGAGAACTACAAAGATGTAGATAGCACATGGCAATTTGTTCTGTCAAATAGAGGGGTTTTTAATATATGTTCTGCTTGGCTATATTCATATTCTGGGGTTTTTGAGGATTATTGTTGTGAGCATCCTTAGCTGGGTACACAAATGTATTTATTTTTTTAAACAATCCAGCAACATCTTATCAGTGTGTACGTTGCCACAATGTTGTAAAATCCTTTGAATGGGCATTGGATCATTTGATTGGTAAAATTAGAACTTTCAAGAAATCCAATCAGTTATGTTATAATGGGGCTGATTTAGAGTTTGAGAGTAAGGTCAAAACAGGTGCAAGTGTACAGTTCAGCTAAACCATTTTACAAAGTGAGGGGCACTAATTCATTTAAAATCATTTGTATGCAAGAAAAATACTTTACTTTTGCACATAGGACCCGATTCACAGATAAGAGTGAGTTAGGCGAGGGCAGGTTCGCACCTAACTCACTATCCCAGCCCCCAACCCGCCCCCCGTTTTAGGTACCCTATGCCACTTACGAATGCCATAAGGCTACCTTATTTCTCCGTGCATTGCCTCTGCCCGCTTTTTCAGCATAAATGATAGCGTATGATTTTTAAAGACTACGTAGATAGCGTAAATGACCTACTACGCATGCGCAGTAGGTCATTTCGGCAGAAGCTTCTTAAGTGTGAATCAGACCCATAAAATTCAAGTACTGTATAGCCTTATATTTAATCTATAACAGAGTGGTGGTAAGAAATTTCACCTATCAATTCTAATGCTGCTTTCACAAGTAAAAATGTCACCTCCTTGCAGTTCAACATGGTATTTCCCAGATCTACACTTGCCCCTTAAAAAATGGTGTAAGCGCATCTCTGACCACTTTTCTCCTCCGCATATTGTATATCTATGATTGTTCCTTTAAAGGATATGCCTCTCTGAGTTCTCATAAAGCTTAATAATTATCACAGGTACTCAATAGTTATTCCAGGAAACAAAACACAGATAATTAAAATTAAGCTTATAAAATGTCAGAGTAATTGTTTAATACTTAACCTCTTCCATACCATTAACACATCTTCTAAAAAGATCATATACACCTTTGTCTTGTACCCACCAATAAAGAAGCCTAGAAAAAAAAATAATAATAATCTAGCAGCAATCTAATACCTAAAATCTGTTATGAAAAAGTACAACTTTATTTCAACCCACAATGGTTAAGGCATTTGCCTCCCTGTTTCAGGTGACCCCAGCCAATGAAGAGAATGCTAGCAAATCCTCCCTCACAATGCTCCAGGGCCTTTGTTGAATTTACTATAGCTGCTACCTGCAACCTTATTCCAGAGTGCAGCAAAGCACAGGAGGAAGGTGCAGATAGCGGTCTCTGTCACTATAGTGATAACTTAAAATGGGAAAATAGAAGAAAACCAATGTGAAAATGATATCCTAAATGTACATATGGGAACAGTGCATAAATGTCAAACAAATGTCATTCTAACTTGCATACCACACCCATGGATGTATCAGTGACCATATACACTATACGGAAACAAGTATTCGGACGTCCAACCATTACACCAATAGGGACCGTGATGACATTGTATTAAAATACATATACTTTAATATGGAGTTAGTCCCCCTTTTGCAGCTATAACAGCTTCCACTCTTCTTGGAAGGCTTTCCACAAGACCTGGCTCGCAATCTACATTCCAGTTAATCCCACAGGTATCTTTATAGTCCTTGTTTTGTGCACTGGGGGACAGTCAAGCTGGAATAGAAATGGGCCATCCCCAAACTGTTGCCACAAGTTTGGAAGCATAGCATTGTCCAATATAACTTGGTGTGCTTCAACATACCTTTATCCCTCCTCCTCCAAACTTCAGTTAGCATAATGTAGTCAGGCAGGTAGAGTTTTCCCGGCATCCACCAAATACTAACTCATCCATCTGACTGCCAAATAGAGAAGCATGATTCATCACTCCCCAGAATACATTTCCACTGCTCCTCAGTCCAGTGTCGTGCTTTACGCTACTCCATCCAACGCTTGGCATTGGACTTGGTGATGTGAGGCTTGCATGCAGCTGCTTGGCCATGGAAACTCACTCCATTAAGCTCCCACTGCACAGTTTTTGTGCTTACATTAATGCTAGTGGAAGTTCGAAACTCTTCAGCTCTATAATCAACAAAGCATTGGCGACTTTTACGCACCATGCATCTTAGCAGGTGTTGGCCCCCCTCTGCGACTTTACGTGATCATTCACATCATGGCTGAGTTGCTGTTCCTAAACGCTTCCACTTCTGGAATATCCAGAAAGGATGAAATTTCACACACAACCACACTTGAAGTTACTGAACTCTTCAGACTGAACCATTCTGTATCACAAATGTTTGCAAATGGAGATTACATGGCTACCCTGTGGCAACGGGTCCAATTAAAAACACCAGAATTCAATACTTAACAGGTATGCCATTCTGGAGGCACATTGCGCTCCACTAAATCTGCCCCAAATAATTAGTTTGGAGAGGTATAATTGTGGCAAAATTGTGTGACACTGTATACTCTATTTGCAATGTGCTTACTTCTAGGAACGGACATCTTATAAACAGACTGAATAGTTTGTGATGCTTGATAGGAAATTTTGCAAATATTAGGGGCTGATCCAGAGTAAGCAGTAACAAAAATAAAAAAAATAAGGTGTTATCTAGTTATTGCATAAAACTAAATGTAAATTTACTTCACAACTCTTCTAATACTAGTTTTTTATTTTAAATTCATATTAGCTTGAAAGTCAACATAAGTTTTACCAAGGTGCAGTTTTGCTTAAAACTTTCTCCATAACAACCACAGTCACTATGTATTTATGAATACTAAAATCAACATTATTAAAAATGTACATTAGAATGCTGCTTCCTGTATACCAGTTCTTCACGGGCTGAAGAAAATGTATTCCTACACCAGTTTTTTGATTTTCACAAAGATGCATTACTAGCATCCTTTCAACCAGTCTGAAAATAATAGAATCACAGGTAGAAATTTACAACTAGACACAACATGTTGTATTGAAAAAGAGGCAAGTTTAATTAAGTGGTGGTTCCTAGCCCAAGTATAAATAAAAATGTAAAAGTAAAGCAGTCAGTAACTGTAACACAAATCAAAGCAATTTCCCTGCATGCAGAGAATATGATCAGTTAGACTCTCCCTGTATTTCAACATGGTATTGCCCAGGTATGAAGAGTCACCTATCTTTAATCTCATAAAAGATTAATAAATGTAGGAAAAGGAAAGCGCTTTGTGTGGGCAATTAATCAGAAAACATGTACAAGAAAAAAAAAAAAAAACTGTACAAGAAAAATTACAATAAAAAACAATATTCTAAATATAAAAAGCGGCATACAGGTTAAATAGTCGCTAAATAAGACCCTGGGCCGGATTCACAAAACCATAATTTTTGACATTCGTGCCTAATTTTGCAATTCTAGCTACTATGCTTGCGTACTAACTATTTTACGCATCTACATAGTGTTTCATTCCGCATGTACGCAAACTACGAAACGCTACGTAGATAACGTAAAATAGTTACGACGCATGCGTAGTAGCTAGAATCACAAAATTAGGCACGTAAAAAATTACTGTTTTGTGAATCCGGCCTTCAATTCTTATTCCGCTATTGTAGACAAAATGACCAGGTTAATGTAGTAAAGTCTCTCCAAATAGTAAAAATAGATATTCCTCAGATAAAAGATGGTCTTTTATGTATGGTCCTAGGAATCTTTCTTATAGTCATCCATTACAAAAGAGTCAGGGACGATCAGATGGTCCTTACTAAGCACCACCGAGATGGCCAAAGGTGGCTACAAGCAGTCCTAGTAAACAAATCCTCCACGCTGAGCACCGGGGAAAGGAACTTGTGGTTCAGACGTCTTCTCCTACCGACAGTGACAGTCGATAAAAGGAAATGTTGCCCATAGCAATCAATCAGATTCTAGCTCTCACTTTCCTATTACATACTAGAAAATGTCAGCTAGAATCTGATTGGTTGCTAAGGACAAGATCTCGTCTTTTCCATTCCTGCAGCTTAGGAGTAGACTCCTCCTCAGTAGTTCCAATTTTGTGCGATTGCTAATATATTCAGTCTTTTGATTTCCAAGTGCATGATTTTTACATTACTAAGTACTTGACAAACACATTGATCTCTCAATAATTTTGCTTATGTTTACCCTGTCCCATATTGTTGTATTTTTTGCAAAAAAAAATAAAAAAATACACTTTTCCCTAAATAACATGTATAATGTCACCAGTAAACTTATTAAATCACACAGATCCAAATACAGATCACTGGGTCCGCTGGTAGCCTCTCAATCCTGACTGCATTCCATATAATGCATCGGTCCTCTATACGGCAACAAAAATTGTACAGAGTTTTCAATGTAAACAATTTCTAAAATTCCTAAAATTCTAGAAACTATGGACCTGATTCACAGTTAAGAATCTTCTTAAAATAAGAACTTAAAGTCACACCTGGGCTAAACCATGTTGATTGCAGGGGAGTCATATTTCATCTGTTGCAAACAGTATTAATGTTGAGAGGTGATATTTCCCAGCCCAAGTTTACATAACAGTGGACCGGATCCAGAATTAATAGCGTCAGGTGATTTACGCACGCAAGGTGCGTAAATCACCTGACTGAACGGAGGGCGCATGCTGATCCGCCCGTCGCAGTTAAGGCAGGCTTATGGTAGCGTAAGCTGCCATAAAGCCCGCACGACAGAGGGGAGTGACAGGGGATGTGCACTCCCCTCTGTCTCGCGTAATTTCAGTGCTTTGCGTGCGCGCGGGGGTCTGGATCCGGTCCAGTGTGACAGTAAAGCTGGTCAGTATCTGTATGCAATAAGCAATTCAAAGATATATCCCTGCATGCAAAGAATACAATTAAATTAATTCCCCCTGCAATCAACATGGTTTTGCCCAGGAGTGACTTTAAGTTCTTATTTTAAGAAGATTTTTAAGTGTGAATCAGGTCCTATGTCTACAGCTCCCCTCCTACTTCTACTCGTTTAGACAAAAAAAAAAATCTCCCTTTCCATGTTGCTTGGGAACTTGTAAATTGGCAATTTTGAGATATTTTAAGCTTTTACTCATGTACATATACAAATACATCTAAAGCTTTATGAAATAATAAACTGCCAAGCAAGACTAACTTTTTTTTAGCCTATTCAATTTACAGGGGTTCACATTTAAAACACAATTTTTTTTTTCCTTCTTTTTCCAGAGATCAACATTGAAAGTGCAATTATTAATCCATTTCACAAATTAGAATCACTCAGTAGGCTACCTTCTGTGTTCTATATACTTAATGTGGCTTTTGCTGAATGATTTAGGCCAATGGTGATTTGGAATAGAAATCTTCTTCGGAGTCCAGACCACTTGCAGGCTAGAGCAGGTTTTCCAATCTGTTGCATGAGTCCTAAAGCCACATACTGTATTTTATACCAATATTCATTTAACTTCATCTTGTCTTATATGCAAAAATAAATAAATAAATAAAAATACACATGCATACTTAGATTTAATCCTATTTTCTTATTCTTCTCATAGAAAGTGTTATTTATTGGACATATTTTGTGTTTGTGTTGAAAGCAATATGCACAATTATAGCTTAGCTTTTCTTTTAGAGAGCTCATATAAAGCTTAAAATGACAAGGCTATGGAGCAATGGATGTAATAATTGTAGTAATTGATCATGAAATCGCCAATAAAAAGGCAAGAGTATGTAATCAGCATTAGCAATGACCTCTCCTAGAGCAAAGACACTGGAAACCTCCCACCCATAATGAATACAATAAAAAATGACAGCAGTTTCTAACATATAACATGCAGCATTGCATTTTAACAGAAAACATAGATATACAAAAATATATATATATTTTTTTTTTAAGGGAATATTTTTTGTTGCCTTTAGCACCCCTGGATCACGGTATGCAACCACAAAATACCAATGCTGGCTTCATGTGAATTATTAAACAGGTCTACAAAACTTCAAACACCCCATGCTTAAAACCTTTTCCTGGAAGAGAAAAGCAGAAGAAATAAGAGGTAAATTGCCTCACTGAAGGTTAATAATATCCTGTCGCTGAGGTAAAAGACTCAATTACAAAACCTTCAGAACAGTTCCCGAGGAACAGATCAGCCTGCAGTGACAGTCAAGGCTTAAACAAGCAAAATAAAGAAGGAACCTAACAATTGTACCCAGAGGAAAAAGAAAAAAAAAATATATATATACAGCTCATATGGGACAGATATTTTACCAAGTGCCATATACATGCAGTGTTTATGACATATAGAATATTAAAGTACAAGAGACATATACAGTGACATTTAAAATTATTTTGCAGACACTAATCCTTTTATACTATAGTAATATTTATTATTCCTATACAAGAATTGTAAATGGATACTTTAATGGAGTTTTGTAAAACTCAATTTTAATTAATTAACTTTTTGCATATTGCAACATATGATAATATTTATATAAAGGGTGCTCATTGGGTATTTATAAGGAATGTATAGTTTATCCTCTAACTACTGTAATTTGTCTGTAATTTAAAGGGAAAAAAGCACAAAATTCTCTTTAATCACAAAAAAAAAAAAGCAAAAAACTACTAAACTTTTCAAAGAGTAAATCTGATTACACACTATACAACTTTTATGCCAATCAACCCATGATTTAATACAGTAGAATTGTGCCACATAAAAAATTTTGATAACGACCAAGCAATATTGAGTGAAAGTAGTAGTAGTGCATCGGATGTTTTAGCTTGATAGCTGCTTGTTATATAGGCATACATAATAATTACATAGACACACACATTGATAGATATATATATATATAAAAAGGGTCATTGACTAGTGCTCAGTGCTGACTGAGGTTAATCAAAGACCCCCTGTGTTTTCTCTATTAAATTGCAGTTATGAGCTATATTGGGTTAAGTTCATCTGCTCAGCATCAAGGCACCTTTTGCAGGAGAGTCTGATCCCCTACAATTGCTGCATACATTTTTTTTTCTTAATGACGGAGTGGCTTTGCCACAGACTAAGCATACTTGTATGCACAATTAAGGAACTCGCGTACAGGAGGTGCCTTGATGTTGAGCTTAACTCATAATAGAAATTATGTGAACTAAACGTATTTATATATGCGCTGACAAATAGTGTTAGATATTGTTTGATATGGTTTGTTTACACTATACTAGCCTGTCAGTGGAATCATAGGTCAATTAGCAATACGTGCAGCAATAGACAGGGAAAAGTTTGTTGTGCGCATTTTCCCATCTATTATGGTAGCTGATATTTATGCCTCTATGAGACGCGCATAAAAATTTGCAGAATTAGCACTGCAAAATACGTGGTTGCAATCAGGCCCATAGAGGGTGTTATAGTTTAAATACTATACTACTGCCAACAGTGCTCACAGTCTCTTTGGTACTAGAACCAAATTCCTTCCCATACGCCCCTTACCTCCACAAATGCCACAAAACACTTACCAACTTACGTACACAACAATGAAGCCCAGTGCAAGGAGAAAAATCGTATATGCAAAAAGAACTGATCTCTGTGGCTCAAAACGGAAAGTGGAACTTTTATTGAGAGTGAAAGGGCTATGGCAGATCATCTTAACAAGTATTTCTGTTCAATATTCACAAAAGAAAGAGGGGAAGGGTTCACTTTTGAATGGGAAGACTATTAATACAATGGGGGCAATTACTACTACTTTTACTGAGGAACAGGTATTAAAGGAACTTTCAAAATTGAAAGTGGACAAATCAATGGGACCAGATGGGATACATCCGAGAATACTAAAAGAGCTTAGAGGGGTGCTGGCAAAACCATTAACTGAATTATTCAATCAGTCACTAATAACTGGGGTAATTCCAGAGGACTGGAAAATAGCAAATGTAGTCCCTCTGCATAAAAGTGGAAGTAGGGAAGAAGAGTCAAACTACCGACCAGTGAGTCTAACATCAATAGTAGGGAAATTGATGGAAAAACTGTTAAAGGAACAAATTGTACAGTATCTTAAATCCAGTAACTTACAAGATCCAAAGCAGCATGGATTCACTGGGGGAAGATCATGTCAAACAAATCTTATTGAATTTTTTGACTGGATCAGTAAAGTATTAGATAAAGGGGGAGCTGTAGACATAGCTTAGCTAGATTTTAGCAAGGCTTTTGACACTGTGCCACATCAAAGACTGTTAAATAAGCTGGAAACTTTAAGGTTGGACTTAAAGCTAGTTGCATGGATACAATCGTGGTTACAGGATAGACAACAAAGGGTTGTAGTAAATGGAATCTCTTCTGGGGATGGTAAGGTAACCAGTGGAGTACCCCAGGGTTCTGTACTTGGACCAGTGCTATTTAATATCTTTATAGGTGATATTGCCTGTGGTATTGAGGGAAAAATATGCCTTTTTGCAGATGACACAAAGATATGTAACCGGGTAGACACGCCAGGTGGG
>WWET01000197.1:332096-342642 GCA_011038615.1 Limnodynastes dumerilii | reverse complement strand
TGTGCAGGTTTGTGTTAATAATGTAATATAAAGGCAAAGTGGTTGTTAATATGGTAAATTTAGCTTAAGAAAGTTGAAGAATTTGATAAGCTTGTGTGAAGAGGTGAGTTTTAAGGGGGCGCCTGAAAGTTTGGAGAGTAGAAGACAGTTTTAATGAGCAGGGAAGGTTATTCCAGAGAGAGGGTGCAGCCCAGGAGAAATCCTGTAACCAGGAATCAGATCATTTATGCAGTGTAGAAGAGAATTGTAAATTTGATGAAAGAGAACAAGCTGGGATATATCTTGAGAGAAGTGAGGATATGTATGTAGGTGCAGTTTGTTTATGGCTTTATAGGTTAGCAAGAAGATTTTCTATTTGATTCTGTAGTAAACAGGCAACCAATGTAGAGAATGACAGAATGGACTAGTGCTATTTTAACATTTTGCAAAGAAAACCAGTCTTGCTGTGGCCTGCAATATAGACTGTAGAGGGGTAACTTTATATTGTGGGAGTCCAAAAAGTAGAGCATTGCAGTACTAAATGTGGGAGATTAGTGAATGAATTCGTTTTAACAGTCTCTTGTGAGATATGTTTTTGTTTTCTGGAAATGCTTTTTTTAGGTTTATATAACAAGAATTGAAAACAGATTGTATACGGGGCTAAAAGGACAGTTCACAATCAAGTGCAACAACTAGGCAGTGAGCTTGAAGAGAGAATATTTCAGTGTTGTCAACAGAAATAGAGAGACCGGGTGGGTAGCTTTTGTTGGCAAGAGGAATTATAAAAGCACTGTTTTTGAAAGATTAAGTGTGAGATGGCTGGAGAACAGCCAGGACGAAATGGCAGAAAGACATTCGGTCACATGGGCCAGCACGGTTGGTAACAGATCAGGAGTGGATAGGTCGACTTGTGTATCATCTGTATAGAGAGGATACTGAAAACCAAATTACTTTGTTAGTTCTTCAAGGGAAGTGGTATAGATAGAGAAGAGCAATAGACCTAACATTGAGCCTTGTGGTATTCCAACAAATAGTAGAAGGGCAGGAGAGGTAGACACTGAAAAAGCGATGAGAGGTAGGATGTGAACCAGAAAAGGGCCATGTCCTGAAAACCTAGTGATTGTAACATTTGTATGAGAAGAGAGGGGTCCGGTGTCAAAAGCAGCAGAAAGATCCAGGAGAATTAGAAGAGATTAGTGACCTTTAGATTTAGTATTAATTAAATCACTGACCACCTTGGTCAGTGCCGTTTCAGTGGAATGTGGAGAACAAAAGCTTGACTAAAAGGAGATCTAGAAGATTGTGTAAGGAGGAAGGAAGTGAGGAGAGTGTAGGCAAGACTTTCAAGCAGCTTTGAGGGACATGGGAGCTGGGAAATGGGACTCAGTGCTTGAATAAAGAGAGGAAAATACCAGTTTTAAGAAAAAGATTGCAGATTGTAGTTAAGGTGGGGGATAAGCACAGAAGATAAACATCAACTGACTTGTGAGAATACTGGATCAAGAGGGCAGGTAGTAGAGTAAGAATAGAGCAGATACTTCCTCTTCATTTGAGAGATGGAATGCGGACATAGTGGAAAAGGGTGCCAGATAGTATGTTAGTAGATGAAGAGTAGGAGAATTCCTGTTTAATCTTGTCCTTAAAGTACATTGCAAGATCTTTGGCGTTGATGGATGTTGGTGGGTTATGCACAGAAGGCTTCGGTAGGGAATTAAATGTAGGAAATAGGCATTTGGGGTTAAAAGCCCAAGTAGAGATGTGAGATTGAAAATAAGATTGTTTGACATTTTCCAGGGCAGTTCTTTAAGTGTGATAAGTTTTTGTGTAAGTTAAAAAGCCATCAGGGGAACTAGACGTGTATTAAGTGGAGTCCAGCAAGTGAAAGCGCAGCAGGTGAGGCAGTTAGTCAAGTTTCTGTTAATCTAAGGAGGTTGTTAGAGAGGAAGAGGTTATAAATGGAGGTTAGTTTGTTACAGACAATTTAGTGCACAATTCAGTGTTTAAACACAATTACTTAGGAAGATTTGCGAATCAACTCGCTCCTTACGCTCATATGATGTTTACATGATTTATTACCAATGGTGTCTCAGTCCCTGCAAAATACAAATTATGATTTCAATTATATTATACACTTCAGAATAATACATTGCATCCATCTATCATGTACCTTCCTTTTCATTTTTTGGGAGAATAGATAGCTTGAGAGTCATTTTGTCAATCTATTGATATTATGTCTTACGCATCATAAACAAGTTGAAGAACTACAATGTTCTGGATGATGATTGCACTATTGGTTTTAACACCATTACTAATTATCTTCCAATATATTTGGACTTGCTAATTATGCCCCAAGAACTTTAATATGATTTATTTTAACTATTTGAACCTGATACAAGCAGATTCTTCTGCTGTACACACACTTATTATTACAATGAGGAAAATACTGTTTAGACCTTGGAAGCATACAAGGAAGAAATTACTCACAAAGCGGTCACAGTGAAAAGTGCATTGACACCTCCCAGCAGCTCTCGTTGTAGACTCCTGGTTTACGCCAGTCAAAGATTACCAAGTTTACAACTTTTGTTCGCTATGTTATATAACAATGTATACAACATATTCCGTTTAACAAAAAACAAAAACAAAAAAAAAAAAAGACAGACAGACAGATGATCAGTAGTCCCATGGGCTAACAATAAGCTAACTGCTAGATCAGGTGAATATAAGATATTATCCCATTTTTTTCTCCACATGGGAGAAAAATTAAGCAATTTGCTTAAGTCAATTTCTATAAACTTACCATTAGGAAGAACACTATGCTCCTTAGTTTGGTTGCGTTTCCTGTGAATCCTGTGCTCAACTTGCGTTTATTATCACGTAGCTAAGACTATTAACTGTATATTTCGTAAAATTATTCAACAAAATTGTAACCTGTAAATTTGTGAATACTGTGATAGCAGCCACTGATTAAGAATTTATACACAGTAGCAATTAATGGCTGCTGTTTTTGGTTTATATATTGACACTCGTCTTCTATCTTAACAAAGTTATTGTTGACAAAAAGCAAAGCCACACACTTATAAAATAAAACCACTCTCAGTAAATTATATACTTTTAGTGGAGACTTTCAAAATGATGTAATATTTAGGAAAAGAAAAAAAGTCCGAACAGAAATAACAGGTTTTAAAAAGAGTGTACTCTTGTTTAAAAACATCTTTTATTTCTTGATTTGTAAATAAATACATTGTTTTTTGTACAATGGTCAAAAAGGTTTGTTAGTACTTCTCCTGTATTACCATGTGTGGTGTGAAATCAAAAATACACAGAACTTTTTCTATTAAAATGCAGTCAATGAATAAGCCAGGCAGTCTTTCGCTATGTTTTCTGTTTCAAACATATCTTTTTAACCTTATCATTTGTGTTTTCTTTTTAGATTACATAGGTCATGATGAGTACTATCAAGACACATGTACCTGTTGCACCTATTCCTTTATATACAGGGGATAGAGACATGCAGCAATCAGGTTTTTGGGAGAACTTCATATGGATACTGTACACAACTAGTCTTTTTTTAAACACTTATGGTTATGGCAAACATAGTTGCCACAGTTTTGAAGGCAAGTGGTATTTCCAAATCAAATGGCATTATAAAGTTACAAAAATGTCCTCTGTATAGGATATTAGAAATAGTAATTGTTGAAAGAACATTTGCACAAGCTAACAGAAATTTCATAATTCTTGTTTATACACTACTCTACGCAAGTATTATTGTATCTTTATCAAAATTATTGTATGCATGGATGAAAATTAAGTTTAGATTACTGCTTAGTCTGTTCTATGAATCCACAAGCAGAAGCTACTGTGTCATCAAAATGACACATATAACAGCACAATAAAAAAAAACATAATGAAGTGCATAAGCAGAATTCCTGATGGGAAGGGCGTGTAAGCAACTTGTACCCCATCCATCCCGTGCATTAGAACGTCTGCTCTGCAGTTGCCTCATCTGTTCCTAAGCCACTGCACCTCCTGTAAGTGACTTGGTTAGCTGTCAGTCATTCAGCCCACAGCCTGGCAAAGTGACAACATGACACTGTCAGCAGCTGGCAAGAGGTTTCTCAACAGTACTCATAATTCCAAACTGTGAGCACTTAATATATCAAAAGAAAACCAGCCAGCAGCTGAGAGAGAAACACTATGGCTATAACTTGCTGGAAGTGAGAATCAGGTCTATTTTATATGTCCCTACAAATGTACACTACACAATGAAGAGTCTAGTACTTGTTTAAGGTTTCTACAGAAAAGACTGGACCATGTACCTACAAGAACAAATTAAACCTCTTATAGTGATATTAAATGTCAGAACTGCTTAACTAGAAACAAACAAAGCATGCAACATCTATTCAACAGCACTCAAAGGCATACATGGCATAAAAAGTAGGACCAAGGACAAAATTGTGCATACTCGCCTAGCAATACAAGGACTTATGTCACCAGCTATTTCCCTTTTTTTTTTAATGACTCCCTGTCGCCACTTTAAGCTGTGGCCACTGACAAAATCTTTAAAGGTTCCAGTGCTACTAAAAATATTTCATATGCGCATGTAGATGTCTAAAAGATTTATGCTAAATGGAGGAGAGAACGTTAATGTGTTTCTACAATCGTCACTAATTCAGATTTGAAAGTTATTGGATACCTGCATGTGTTCAATTCTAAAGCTATAAAGCTGGCCATACACTAGATCAGTGGTTCTCAACCAGTGGCACTAGTTCCACTGGAGGTACTTGGACCATTGACAGGTGGTATTCAGGGCAACTGTTCAAGGTTGAAAGGAAGTATAATACCAAATGGCTCGGGCCTCCCTCTTCTGCTAAGATTATCAGTCCCAGCAGGAGACATGTATGGCACCGATAAGGGAACCTATCCATGGCAGGAAATCATCCTGTTTCGTGAACCACTTCCTGTTGGGATCGGTAACTGTGTCAGTGTATGGTCAGCTTAAAGATATATATATATATATATATATATATATATATATATATATATATATATATATATATATATATATATATATATATATATATATATATCCTACGTTTCATTTTATGTTACAGATAGAATGGTATAGTATGTTACTGGTTGTTGGCAGGGTTTCTGGCACATTTCCTGTCCTTTGTCTCTGTTAAAGAAAATGACCACTGCCTTTCATGCACCTGTTTACATTCATTTATACATTGATCTGAGCAACTTCCATTTTGTGTATTTAATATATAAGTCTGTCTGGGATTGCAGGATTGCAGGGGTGCGGTCTCAGAGAGGCAGTTTAGGAGACCTGGGAATCTCCATGTGAGGTCAGCTCTTGGTTTAGAAAGATATTGGATATGTGACCCAAAGTTGGGGCTCTAAAGTTTAGAGTTAGGACCGTTCAACAGAGAAGCCTTGTAAGTGTCTCTCTCTCTCTCGGACCCCGTGTGTTCCCCAATCATAAGATTGCTCGGCTTTTGGTCCTGTGCATATCAAGAAAGAAAATGGGCGCCTCGTAGTGCAGTAACTTTATTTAAAAATACACAATTGCCGGCACCTAATAATATAGCTTACGGGCCAGAGTCTGGATAAAATGCAATGGGGCCCCCTGATGAAGTCACACTAGTAACGAAACTCGTTGAGGAGGAGTCATGACACTCCTTCATTCACAGACAGTGAGCTAGTTAGCTGTTTCCAGGATGTTGGTAATACTGACTACTTCACTCACACTTTGGCTGCTACCGTTTGGTGTTTACTTGTTACATGCTGTTTTATCAAGACCCTATCCGGTAAGCTATAATCTTAGGTGCCGGCGATGGTGTGTTTTTAAATAAACTTACTGCACTACGAGGCGCCACCTTTCTTGTTGCATATAAATATATATGTAGAGATGACAAAAAGTCACTCACGAGACTTGTGGATAAGTAATTCAAAAAGCCTGCCCAGCTATTTGTCAAATAGACAAACAGACGTGCATAAAGTTAGTGGATTAGAGATCATTAGCTATATATTTTGGGAAAAAGCAGAGTCTCTATCACTTCACAAAACACCCAATAAAAGTGAACTGATGCAATGCAAAGACTTTATTAATCTCTGCATAAGATAAATATATTTTCCCCCATTCAAATACGTCTACTTATACTTCAAGAAGAGTCAAATCTTGAAATTCTATCCTGCAAGAAAGTGTTAAAACCTGGCCACTGATACAATCAGATATTTGATGCAGAATTTATGTTTGATCTACCACATATTAGGTTAGTCAAACAAATCCAAGAAACATGTTTAATATAGTACAAAGATGTTAGCTACCTATTATTACTACGATTATACAATTACCCCATGCAAGCTATACCATTATCCTTGCAGGTGTGGTTTGGGAGGAGACAGTCCTTCCAGACTATTCAGCTGGTCAACAATAATTACAGAGATTTCACACGGCTTAGATCTCTGTGCAGAAATGATGCAAGTCATTCATCCAAGCACAATATGCTTTGGCAAGGCACGTCAGATTACATTTAAAGTGCACCATTATGTAAAATCACAAACAAATTTAAAACCTTCATGAAATAAATTGGTAATACTTGAAAACATCTGGGTAACAAAATATATACCTGCTGAATTTTACCCTTTTTGCACCAGGCACAAATAGTATTAACAATTTCCACAGAAAAACAGGCTACATATGTTAGAAGAAGAGGGAAAAAAAAAAAAAAATGACGAGTGATCCAAAGAGATACACACACACAAAATAAAAAGAAGGAAGGCAACTACGCACGGAGAATGTCTCTCCCCGGCTAATCTACATCCCTCCCCACAGCCATATCTTCCCCCAGGCTGCCTTAGCACGCCTCCTCCTGCCTAATTTTCCGTGTGCGGTCTTTAAAGACCGTACATAGTCAATCTACATACCTAAATGGTATGTAGATTGCATTAATAACTGTATTTCCCCACGTATAAGATGCTCCCTTGTATAAGGCACACCCCGTTTTTGGAGCCTAAAAAAGAAAAAAATATGTAAATGTATTTTTTATCTATTATTTTTAGCATTATTTAATAAAAAATTGGGTTCATCTTATACAGGGGATCAGGGGATGTAACACTGAACTTACCTTTTCTGTCCCTCAGACTCTCTCCCTCGCGGTGCGCGCTGTACAATGACGTTGATGTGACCTTAGGTCACGCAACGTCTATGCGCAGCACGCGACGCGAGGGAGAGAGTCTGAGTCACAGCCGCGGGGAGAGAGCCTGAAACTGCCGGAGGGACCGCTGGAGGGACAGAAAAGGTAAGTTCAGTGTTACATCTCCTGAATAAGACGCACCTGATTTTTAGACCTATTTTTTGTCTAAAAAAGGTGCGTCTTATACATGGGGAAACACGGTACCTACTATGCATGCGTAGTAGCTCATGTCTTAATTTAATGCACTTAAGCTGATATTCCTTAAGTATGAATCAGGTTCTCTATCTTTAAAATAAAACCGAGAAATTTGTCTTTTTGTATCTGTGTAAAGCCCCCCCTTACCTTGCTAGCATCTGCTCTATATTAACTTATAAATTCATTTGAGCAACCTCCATTATGTGTGTTTGTTTTAAAGCCTGTCTGGGATAGCAGCTGACAGGGGGTGCTGTTTCAGAGTGGCTGTTTTGGAGACCTCTCAATTTAAAAATACATTATTTAGTTTTATAGTTTTCAGTTTTAGAGTTAGGACCACCAAAATAGAGAAACTTTGTAAGTGGCTGGTGGCTTATCATATCTACAGATGTATGGAACTTATGCATTTCTTATTTAGAAAAATAAGCCACCAAGGTTGCAGTAAGATATAACCTTGGGTGCAAGTATTATGATGTAACTTCACTTCATACCATACTACATGTTATTGCAGCAGCTGGGTGACATTGGTTTCCAGGCCTGGGAATTAAAGTAATATGTTCCATTGAGAGCACAGGCAGCAAGCTGAAGGATTCATCAATGTGGAGTGCATGGCTACAGCATTCAGAGACTAAATTTGGATCCTCTAATAAACTCACTGGGGACAAGTAGTATTCCTAACGGTTTGTTTCTTGCAGTCGCACAAGAGATCAGAACCTGTGATGTTGTAGGAAGCTGCTGTACATAAGTAAACAGAACTTTCTCCCTTCAGAAGAAAAAGAAACCATACATAATCTGTTTTTAACTTTGAAAATATAACAATCGTACATTGTAGTCCTTCAGTTACTTTCCAATACACTGATAATGAAACAAAACATTACAAACTTTAATTTGTTTAAATATCTTGTTTTGAAAAGAATTTAGCATTTTAAAGTTGTTACACAGTGCAATCACAGAAGGCACTATCAGCTAGTGAGAATAAGCATAGCTTAAAGTACACGTTTCCAAAATAAACAAAACACCAGCGACCAGTAATCTGCTCAGGCCAAACATGGTTTGGTAAGTCCAACTTGGACCCCATCAATAATGGCAGCTTAATAAAGCTATTTGCAAAGGATGTAAGAAAAATGTTTAC
Source organism: Limnodynastes dumerilii (assembly GCA_011038615.1). Lineage (NCBI taxonomy): Eukaryota > Metazoa > Chordata > Amphibia > Anura > Limnodynastidae > Limnodynastes > Limnodynastes dumerilii. The sequence continues at coordinate 334,140 of WWET01000197.1, read as the reverse complement.
TAATTTATTCATAAAAATATGTTTACATTAGCATTTCCATTTGTCTTAAGATAGAAAGAATATAATGTCCACACAAAAAAAAAAAATATACTGAATTTATTATTGTGATCTGGACTTTAGCAGCTATACAAGCTTTCCTCACTGTTGCAGGTGATGTGGGATAAATGGGACTGACACAATGAGGCTGCATTATTACATTTCTCACAACTTCTACAGACCTCTGTAAATCAAATGAGTTTTAACACCACACTCTGCAAGATCAGTTGTGCTACAAAAAAAATAAAAATAAAATATAGCATTCTTTAGAAATTCATATGTAAGAAAGACTTCCAGTAATCCTATGCATACTTAGTGTTGTAAAATAAGGACTACACTTGTATTCACTAGGATACATGAATGCATACATGTGTGAGCACCAAATCGCGATCTATCCGACTAACTCCTACAAGACATCCACAGAACTAGCGGTCATAATGAATGAATTATTGTTATGGAGTGCGAAGAGATCAACGCACCGGGAGTGGTAACCACTGTGCTCTTATATATTATAAAATCTGACTGATCTTAATTAGCGAAAGTTTCTTATGTTGCTAAATAAGCCACAAATGTGCACACCAATTTTACGTCACAATCCAGGTGTTCATGTAATGGAACAATATATATTTATAGAGCTTACAGTGCACAGGACCACCCAGTGTGGTCATCTGCCTTGCAATGCTAGCTTAGAGGATTTAAAACCAATAAACACATTTAAAACTAGTAACTTTGAATCTGAAAAAGGTCCCACCTCCACCTACATGGAAAGTATTTAATGTCACTGCATCACTGTTAGCATCATATTTAGAAGGGATTGTCTTTTATTCCTTTGTATTAGTTTCAAATCATGCTTATTGTTAACACAGTAGGAAACCGGAATCTCTAGTGATTTTGTTTGGATTTTCATATTGTAGAGTAAATCTGAAAACCTATGTAGACCTATGTAGAAAACCTAGGTAGACTTCATTCCATGTGTGTATGGAGCAAAATAGGATTTATGCAAAACCAAAAAAGAGGAGATCGGAGCAGAGAAATACAAGCTGTATCTAGTTTTTATTAGTGTTCTTTATTTAATTATTAAAAATCTAATCTTTTTTACAATAGTCTTTAAACCTTTAAGGCGCTCTGCATTTCTTTTTTATCGAGAAACTAAAGTAGTTATAGGTTTACAAATGTAAATTGCGTAATAAGGGGTTAAAAACGCAAAATTTTTCAGGTGCCTTCTGAATAAGCATTACATGGCGCACTCACTTCAGAAATTCAGCATGAAGTATATCATTGACATTTAATTCTGCAATATAGATGGAGAATGTACTGCATTCATCTAACCGCAATAAAACCGCCAAGCATGGAAAAAATTATTCTCAGTCCACATATACCCTTTTGAATGCTGCTTGTTTGCCAATTGTCTAGCCCTACCGTCCTCTCCAGAATGTGAAATGAATTTTCAGTAACAATTGGTAAACACCCCCAACTGTCTATCTCATTCTGTTAAATGCTATAGTTGTACCCATCAAAAAATATGTTGTAACCAACTAACAGTCATACCAGAGTGATAATACTGCGAGGACTACCATTCATAAAAATAGACATGTCATTAGAACACATCCCACTTAACCAATAAGTAAAACCTGTACAAATGAAGAAACATTCCCGCCACCCTTCACATTAAGGTCAGATTTGTTACAGCGGGTAGTACTTCAAGATGCCTGCTGGTATGGTAGTTCCTCTGTTCAGAACACATGATGAAAGCCTGCAAAAATTTATATATATATATCCAACAAATGTGGTGTGTGGCACTCCTCTTCAATAGTTAAAGTGCATCCGTGCGATGACTAGGAGGTTTAGTCCGTACAATATTGCAGCAAATGCCCGGCACTAGATGTCTCTTATAAGAAAAACTCACGGAGTCATGTATATAGGCAAGTCCGACGTTTCAGGACCTCTTTATTACGGTCCTTTCTTCAGGGAAGGTTAATCACCTTCCCTGAAGAAAGGACCGTAATAA
>WWET01000197.1:304922-322600 GCA_011038615.1 Limnodynastes dumerilii | reverse complement strand
TTAATAAATTAAATAATAAAATAAATAATGTTGATTTTATCAAATAAAAAAATAACAATTAAATGTCATTTCTGTGTATGTACTTTGCAATTCCTGCATTTTTGCTTTTGGTGTGCCAAAGAATGGGGGAAGGACTTAGGATATAGATAACTTACCTTACCCACCCAGTCTGTCTGTTATTCCCCAGTATTGTTATAAAGATTGTAACATTGTAAAGCGCTACGTAATCTGTGGGCGCTATATAAAAACCTGTTAATAAATAATAAAATAAATAATGTTGATTTTATCAAATAAAAAAATAACAATTAAATGTCATTTCTGTGTATGTACTTTGCAATTCCTGCATTTTTGCTTTTGGTGTGCCAAAGAATGGGGGAAGGACTTAGAGATAGATATAGATATATATACACATACACATACATACATACCTAAGCAGGGTACAAACTGGGAATTTTTCTGCCGATAATCATGCAGATCACATGACTAAAAGGAATTTCAGCAGATATCTTACCAGTGTGAACTGTCCAACAATGCTGCACAATTGTCTGGAACAGCATCTGATCGTTTGATTGAATTTTTGTCTTTCACTGGATTTAGGCAAAACTATATGATGGGAAGAAATACGGAACAATCCAACTGTGGCTTGTTTGAGTGTGTGCTGTACACACTGAAAGATGCTGATTTACTAAAACTTGCCAATGTGTACACAGCTTAATTCCTACTTGAAGCCATATCACAGTAAGAAGTTTTATAGAAAATATCTCCTCTAACTTATGTCTGTGGAAGCATAAATGTTCAAAAACATTTTGAAAGGTTGAAATATATTTTTTTGTTGCTTTAACTAAATGCATTAAGAAAGTAGAAACATCAAGGTTCACCATGTAATATGCAATATAGAAAATGTGCTTCTGAAGTATGCTAGGCATATATGAAGCTGCACATAAAATGTGTATAGTTCCTTATCACTATCATCATGAAGGTATTCTAGGCAAAAAACATTCATAAGCATCTATCATAAAGAACACCCATGTACTGGCAGCAATAAGTTTACTGTGATCCTAAGGCATCTGCTGCTAGAAAATCGGCTCTGAATGATCACATGGGGTCAGTGAGGGCCTCTCTCTCACTTAACATATGCATAACAACTATACATCCCAATAACAATGTACTCCAACATTTACATAATATAAGATTTTCATACAATACTCAGTATTGTGCACTATATCTGATCATTTACTTGCAGGTTTTTAAACAATCACAGATAAGCACATTCTATAAACAGAACATGTCGATGACAGATCGCTTTTCATTTGCAAAGTTTTTTTGCTTAACTTTTTAAAATATATATATGGATCAATTTAAATTTTTAGCTATAATCAAAGACAAAAATGTATGCAACATGCTGTAAATAGCACATATTTGCCTTTGTTCATGCTGCAGGTTGAGAAACTGTACAGACATGCTGAAGACCAGAGCTCAATCTGGTTAATTAAAAAGAAAAAAGAAATTTACACAAACACAAGTTTGACATGCCAACATCCAGCAATTACCCCCCATATTCCAAACACCCAAATGACCTTTATTCTGTCAGAGGGATTGTAGTAGCATGAAGGCAATAAGCATTTGCGAGGGGTTAACAAATAGGAACTCAAGCAAGCTTTGAGGAAAGCGAAAGTAATAAATATATATTCTTGCAGCAATTAGCAATTGTTATTTAATTATAATCAACAGGTCCCCAATATTTATGGAAACAACAGACATTAACACCTATACAAAAAAGTGCATGACAAGAGTTTTTTTTATATAAATATATATTTAAAACATGGAAAAGCATTACAACACAATGCAACATCACCAATTAAATAAAACAAAAAAATGTCAAAGAAAATAAAACATGTTAAAAGCATAAAAAAAAATGTCAAAACAGTACCATATTGCAGCCTGTACCTTTAAGGAATAAAGGGTTTCAAATGCAACACTAATCCGACAACATAATCCGTAGCTAAAACACAAGCTCCTTGCCCAGCACAAAAATAACCCAACCTCCCTTATTCTTTTGCTCCCTAATTAATATTAGCTGAAGCTTAGGAATAGGTAAGAGGGCCTCTGGCTGTTTAACCAATTAGTAACATCTATCCAAAGAACTTGCTCAATCCCTCACTTGCAGCCCAAATACACCTAGAACAATGCATGTGGCTTGCTGAAACCTTACACGTGATGAAGACGATTTGTTACCTTGCTAAATTCAACAGTATTGCGACCCAGGTTTCCAGAACTACAACATAACAGTGTAAATGGTAGCTCACACAGCCAAGACACAACGCAAAACTTCATAGTAGCTCTCACCAACAAGTTTCAAAGTGAAAAACCACCTTATCAAATAATGTTACAAAGAACAGAAACTTCATTTGACATCACATTCCGGACTGATCTAGAGAAAAGAACACTATTGAAAGTTAACATTATACAATGAGAACACCTCTGTGTTTAGAAGCAACGAGTTTCAAAATATCCAAAATGAATGTGATAAAAGGGCCTACTGAATAATTTCATGTACATTCACTACAAGTGCTTTGTGCACCTTTATTTCTTTTGTTAAATTTCTTGATGAAATTTAGTGTCCACCAATCAGAGTATTGAACACTCACAATTTGCATGTTCTACCTATATAGTGTAAAATACGAGCTTCACTATTGCTACCTCAGATAGAGTATTCCATATAGACAAAAACTTAAACTGAAAGAACTGTAAGCATAAGACACTTCCCTATTCTTGGCCCATAAAGTTCAGACAAATCAACCCTTTCTGTGTATCATTAATTAGTAAAACAACCACATAATTGCTCTATCAAGGTAAAGAAAGCCATAGATCTATGAAGTTCATTACTTTCTCTATGCTGTAAGAAGGGATAAATTATGTAGTTTGTATAAACACAGTATGAATGAAGGAACAACAACCATGAACAGACTAAATAAAATAGGTTTTCAAATCAAGGAGGAAAGACCCAAACTCTCTGAATGCAAACAGCATGTACAGGGGTTACAAATCCAAGCTACAGTCAGTATGGGACCCCAGTTTAAAATAAGCTTGAGGCCCATAGGACATGATGCGCTACCTAACCGGCTACTACTAATATGTAATATACACTTACCGTAGCTATTTTTAGTCTTCATTTTCTGACAGCCCCTCTGCATTGGTTCTATGAATGATGCTGATGTGACCTTAGCCACACTAAGGTCTCCCAGTGCCATTTAGAGAGCCAGCAGAGGAGGAAGATAGCAATGGTAAGTGACTATCAGGGAGGGGATTTGCAAAAGCACTATGGTGGAGTGGATAGAGCATTATTATTGATATTATTTAAGATCTGGTGGGCACTAGGAATGTTTTAATGATAATAATATCTGCATTTGGCAGAAGTAGAAAAGAAAAATAATTTTATATTTGTGTTTTCCTATACTTTCTTAGTGAAATTAAGGAAACAGAAATTGTGAAGTAGGACTCTAATAAAAAAAAAAAAATAATAATCTATGGGTGACTGGGACCAGTAAAGTTATGATCTTAGCACGATCACCGAAATGAATTTCTGCAAAGTACATTTAAAAGTCTGTTAACATGCCACACCTTAGGGGTATACGAATTGTGGTTTATCAGCCATTTGTAAAATATTCACTGTCAACTACAAGCCAACATGTCATAAGAGCTTTCTTTATATTCAAGGATTCAAAACCAAAGCTATAAGAAAAATTTGCAGTACAGATCGTCCTGTTGCAATTAAACAGATGTTATTCCTAAAAACAACATTTATATGTTAAAACAGATAAAAAGGAGTGATAATCCTGGGCTAAATCAGTAATGCCAAGTTATTAACATGCATAAAAAGTTTAACTTAAAATTATTACATATAAGCAAGCAGACAGCTTAATGATCAAACAAAACAGGTAATGGGTGAGATGATTGGCCTGGGAACCTTGGGGTACCTTAGGCAGGATCAATAGGCTATTCCTTTTTTCTTTGAAGTAGTTTGCCAGGCAAGGTCTTGTATGACAGAATAAATGTGCCAGTAACCGTGCTCCTGCCATCACATGTTCACTGTGCTTAATACTTACTCCTAGCTGCCTACAATATGCAAATCTATTGTACTGGCATGCAAAACAGCAGAAAAAAAATAAACAACATCACAACCGTAGTTATAGCTTTCCTGCTAAGATATTACTTTAATGTATTGTTGTGTAGATGACAGGTTCACGTAAAGTTTTTTAATGCAAAATACATCCATTTACAGTCATAATTGTTTCATGAACCATATATTTCAACAACCTGCTTTTGTTCATTGGTAATGCATTTATCTCTTTGTATCATGTTATACTTTTACATATACAAAAAAGAAACACAAGCAACATTTGCAGTCCCTAACCAAATAAACAACTCCTTAAACCATCTTATTATACTGGCAATTCTACTGTAAGAAGCAAAATGAAAGAGAACATTATTTATCAGCCAGAGATGCACTATTGCAGTTATCCCCAAGGAAGACTGGACGTTGGGTGTCAAAGTAATTTAAGAACAGAGAAAATATACTAAAGATATGGAATAACAATTATTCCCTCACACAATTTTATGTATTATGACATTTCAAAATGCTCAGGAACCACTGCTGTAACCATGGAACAAGCTAAAGTCTTTAGTATCTATTGAGGCAATGTATAAAAAATTAACAATGCTATACAGGAGGACATAATCATTCTAAAAACTTTTACTGTTACAAAACTCGCTCAACAAGTGCACACGATGATACAGAGCCAAATATTTACTTTATTTGTATTCAAGGAACAATACCCAGAAATGTTAGCTGCTGAGGGATCTGGAAAGTTACAGCGGGCACAGTCAAGTCCAACAGAATCATACTGTGGCCATACCACTAAGCTCCACTTATTTGGTCCTTGACAATAAGGCCAAATTGTCATTTTGCCTGTCCAGTTTTAAACAACAATTTCCCATCAGTCAATGACCAAAATGAAAATATTTTTTGCTTCCAAGATCAAATGCAACAGTTAACAGAAAGCACGTTTTATATGTTTAACACAATAAAGAATGCCACTACTCTCTTAAAGGGTTGGTCCAATGTACATTCAGGGGGAAAGGTGGGGTGTAAAAGTGAAAGAATCCTGGACAAGATACAAGTCTCTCACATGAATGTTAATCAATATAAAATATGTATAAAAGAAATGTATACATGCACACAGGTAGCTATAACAATGACATTTGTTAAGTTTAGGCTCAGCATGGAGACAGTTAAACTAGAAGCTCACACCACAGCTCTCCTGTAGTTTCCCAGCCATATGCTGATATCCTTAAGACGCCATGCGCTTCAGCTTTATAAGCTTTCATCTCCAATTCCCTGTTTGAAACACGAACTGCCTGGTAACAATGACTCTCTGTATGCCGAAAATCCTATTATTGATCCTCCTACTTACCTTGGGCTGCGCTCTTCTGGGAAATGCAACTTTAGGGTCAATCTGAAAAAGAATGGGAAACAGGGAGGGAAAGAAAAAAAAAAATACTAAATAAATCAGTGAGCGACTTGCATTCATTTGTAGCCCCCTCCCCCCACACAGAGATTAATGGCTCATATTTAAGGGTGGTTTTATGGACATTTATCACATACTGTTGGAAGGACATAATAGCATACACTGTAATGCTCTGAAGCCCTGACAAAGTCAAAGGGGTTACTAGCCTGGTAGGAACACTATAAAGTGAAATGACATGGATTTCATTTATTAAAATGTTTTGAAAAATTAGAACTCTCAAGCGCACAAGAGACCTAGTGATATCCGGATAACAAAGTGCTTCTCTCTTGCTCAGTGTGCTGAACAGATGTTTAAGCCCCAAAGCTAAAAACTTAAAGTTATTTGCATGTACTTCATAATGCACCACTCTGCAGAGGGATGTTCAAACAATCCTGGAAATAAACCTTCGCCCAAAAGATTAATCTATGTAAAAATATTTCAACCCACTGCTTCAATGCAACCTGATGTTGTTTCAATCTAATAACACATACTTGTATAAATACGGATGCCTATACCAGCTTCAAAATATAAAACCCTTCTGCTAATAAGTGACATGCAGTGTATTTCAGTTTAGGAATAAAAAAGTGGATTTCCCCTAGAGGACTTGATATAAGCAAATGTTGTGGCTGGCAAGGAGCAATGTGCAAGCCTTCAAAATGTATCTGAGATAAACACAAATCTGAGAAGCTCCACAGAGAAATCTTTTCAATAGGTTTCTCCACCGTCAACTTGCAATTCACAGCTATGTATTTAACAATGTGACCATATTTTCTAATACATCAACCCAAATGCAACAGGTGCGAATCATTTTTACATGAGTAGTTGTTAGATTATGTAGCGTACAAAAAAAAAAAAGTAAAGATTGGCTATGGATACAAAAAATCTGCACTAATTGCATCAAATTGTAGATTTGATGTGATTACTTTTGACCACAGTAGTATAATATTTAGAGTAAGACATGCAGATATATCTGGCCTCAATTATAATTTAGTCTGGCTTAAAATTAAATAAATGTAGTATTACAAAACAAAGGGATAGGTTTGTAATACAACTTAAAATCCAGCAGAGTAATATTGCAAAGGAAAACTATCAAAAGGCCAGCTATGAATATTTTACAATTCACTAAGCTGACCATATATAAACAGATGTACGCACATTTTGAATACCCTCAAAATATGAGCCATTAATCCATGACCTTCCTTAAGATGACAAGACAGTTGAATACCCCTCTCCCAACATAATATTAATTGAAAAAAGAAAAAAGGAATGCAACAGGTGAGATTTTTCCATACAGGCAACTGAGAAACATATTTTAAGAATTAGAGGATGATATCTGAATATATACACACTCCAATACACCAGTAGTTTATTGCCAATACATTAGACTACTTTATTTCATATACACATTTTACTTTATTATTTTATTTGTAATCTTGAAGCAAACATTTGACATTGTTAAATTAGTCTTTTCTTTAGCAAAAAAAAGTGCATAAACAATGTATGATGCATGCATGGAAATCGCTCACCTCCTGAACACCTGCTACTAGTACATTTAATATACTTCTACCAATAAATAAATGAATTAGTCAGACAAATTCTACATACTGTGTCTACAAATCCTCTAGGAAAAAAGAACTAGCATACTATTTCTGAGGTTTTTGGGCCATTACCTAAAATCAAAGCTTTTAACGCAAGCGTAAACAAGATCAGTCACTCCGTGCCAAAAACCAACCGAGCTGCCTCCTGTACTGAATGTTGAAATATGAGTCAAAGACTATATAACTCTACAGTAACAATCAAAAACGTGGCAGAAAATGTAAAAAAAAAAAATTTTTTTAAATAAAACACCAATTGAAAACATAGCATTAGCAACCTACACCACCTTCTACACCACCTTTTTTTTTCACTAGTGCTGCAACGCCCACTAAATGTGGAAGTTACTCTCCCTAATTGACTTTCAAAACCCAGGATACATGTATTTCAAGAGATAGAAACGATCAATAAGATTTTTTTTTATAGACAGAAAATCTGTTTCCGAATTTGAAACAAGTTAAAGAAATGTAAAACTTAGAAAAAAAACAAAACATAACACTCAAACACAAAACAACACTACCAGCTACAATGAACAGGCAATACGAAGGTGTGTTATGCAAAAAGTAACAGAACTACTTTTGAGGAATATATTTTTTTGTGTAATATCTCGGATATATATATATATATATATACATATATACATATATACACACACACACACAGGTAAGTGTACACATAGCTTTACATATGTGCAAAAAATTACCAGAGGTGAGTGTTTCCTGTTCTGAAACAAGCATTTTAAATGTATTTAAGATATGCCCTCTGCTCAAATTTATGTGGGACAAATTTCACAGAATACACAAATACGTGGCTTAACAGTTGTTAATAAAATCCTTCATCTAATCAATGTAATGAGCTCACCTTTCCCTGCTCACACAGGGTACCAGCAATACAGAGAATATTTTGTCAGTGTCCTGTTTCAAAGCTTTGTTAAAGCATAATTAAAATGGGTAATGGGTTGCAAAAGGGCAATATTCTGCCATTTGCTTTGCAAACACTGCAGAACATAAGTGAGTCATAATGGTAGACTTGTATTTGTCATTTAAAACTGGAATGATATATACTGGAAACTATAGATTTAAACAAAACAAGTGAAAATATAGTTATCTGAATTTAATTAAGTATAAAAGGTAAACCTCTGATCTCTTGATCTAAATTTCTTTAGACTCACTACTTAAATTATATAAATCTCAAAAACTGATGTTAAAATGTAACAGTTAGCACTTTCCTACCCAAAACTGAAATTACTTAAGAGCAATTATTGAATTAAAAGTAGCACTAGTGTGCACTCTAATGGAATAAGGAAGGTGTATGGAAAAAAAAACCTAAAAACTTTAGCTCGACCACATATTAGGTCTACAATACGGTTCTTAAAATGTGCCTGGCACAGACACAACAGTCCAGGATAAAACATACATCAACAAAAATAAGAAAATTTATTAGAAAAATAAAAAAGCACAACATACCGTCTTGGAATCTAATTCATGGTGGGGTTGAGCTAATACTTTATCTACACTTGCAGGATCTGCAAACGTAACAAAGCCGAAGCCTCTGAAATCAGACAAAGAACAAGAGAAACGACAATGAGTGCTAAACATAGAGCACAGATACAACATGGAAAGAAAAGAAAAAAAAACCAAAAAGAAAACTCAGTTACTGGTTCAAAGGCTATGCACACTTATGTTTATAAAGCAGCAGTAAGTATACTGGCAGGAAAACAGAGACTATTAAATGCATAACGACACCACAATTGTTACTTAAACATACTAATATCTTATTGGCATATAAGTGAGCTATAGGTAGCATATGGGTTAAAGAACCAGGGACCTGTCATAAAATGCTACTATAAAATATAGATCACAAGGTCACTTTAAACATGTAAAAGTATTACAACTACAAAAACCACTATGCCACATAAAAGAAAAAAAAAATTGCAAAACAACTTTGGCCATAAAAGATAATTAAAAGCAATAATTACAGTCCCCCAAATGGCATGCTCTCTTTTATTAAACATCCAGTAATAAAAGGGGTTATTTTGTTGTTTTTGTATTAAGCACAGATTGAAAAGCAAGCAATGCAAGTCTTGGTGATGTCCAGTCAGAAAGAATTTGAAAACAAGGCAGCGAGGAAGGGGGGTGTGTTCCTGACAACTGAAAGGTATAGCTGGAGATTGCATCTTTCCCTTAGGCCACTTCTCCAGAGTACATATATTGATGACTGTAAAGTTAAATGATGCTACAATAGAAACTACATAACAGGGTTTACCTGGATCGTTTTGTGGTTGGATCCCTCATCACCATACATTCTCTGATTTCTCCAAATTTGTTAAAATAGTCTCTGAGGCTATCTGTGCACAAGCATAAGAGATGACAGCTATAAGCAATCGGCTATCAAAGGTGAAACACAGCCCACTCCTATCCATCCCATATTTAAAGAGCCCCAAATAGCGATAGGGGTCGAATAGAGGACTCAGAAAAGAGAAATAAATAAATAAGGGGAGCGAGAAGTGAGAAGCAGAAAGGAGACAGAGGAAATGGGAAGAGCAGAAAAGCTGGGACCGTGTAACAAAGAGCTAGGAAGGGGTAGAAGAGCTGCCTTACCTGGGGAGGTCTGCCAGCTCAGGCCGCCGATAAACATTTTACTAGAAGGGGAGGAAAACAGAACACAAGTGAGCACAGATGTCAGATCGGCCATTTTGACGTGTAACTTACAAAAGCTAAAAGGGAGAGAAGAGAGAGGGATACAGATAGAGAGGGTGATCTGCTGATGCACAGACACATGAGAGGGGGAGGCCCCTTTATGTTATGAAATCAAACACTAAAAAGGTGTAACTAAACAACCGGGAAAGGTAAACAGCCCAGGGGGTGCAATGCATGCCCCCCTCCGTTACTCCTACACCACACACCCCCTCGTGCACTTGTCCTTTGCAGGAGAGGGGGGATACACAGATCCATCCCAAGCAACTTACCCGGGGTCGTGCTGAGAATCGCTCGGACTCCCAGAGGTGGCCTGGCTCCCATCTGCCTCCATATCCCCTCTAAACAGTTAAAAAAAAAAAAAAAAAAACTAAATTAAAAAAATAAATAAATAAAACAAAACCTTAAAAAAATTAATCCACAGAAGCGGCAAAGTGTGGTGAATAAAGGCTGCCAGTTGTCTGTCTCTCTCACACACTCACACACAGTGACAGCCTGTCCTCACTCCTGCACTGGAACTGTGTGTGAGTGTCTGTCTCTCAGTCACACAGAGAGAGAGGCAGCAGCTGAGCGAGGAGCCGCTTAGAGAATATTATTGAGCCGGGAAGAAGCTCGTCACACGTGGGATCAGCTCAGCATTGCTCTGCCTCCTTCTCCCGCCCCTCGGCAACAGGACCTCCCCTCCTCCTCCCTGCCAGCGACCGTGGGAGGGCTTCCAGAACGTGGCGAAGCCCATCCGCGGTGACGTCACGCTGCCATCCCACCTGCCTTGCTCCAGCTTCTGGGTAGTAACAATAATAATAATAATGCCCGTGACGTGCTCTGCTGGTTGGGCACCGTGGGATTTAGACAGTGCCTACGTACGCCACCTTACCGGCACCAGCTGCTATAAATAGAGACAGCTGTAGTCAGCTCTGAAACCAATGGAGCGTCTAATGTACTTTTTTTTTTTTAAAGAAGTGTTAAAAAAGTAGGCAATTGATCTATCTATCCCGTGAAAAAATTGTATGAGGTAAAACTAATAGGAAATAACAGATTCCTAAATATTGCAGGCAATAGCTCCCTAATGTATGCTGTCAGAGATGTATCCTTGAATTGTCATTACTTGCCTGATTACCTGACTGCCCTGTTAAACAGTGGCTTCAAATTGTGCCTAAAAGTTATTTTAAGTTACTGTACCACCGTGTTCTTGAGTAACATGAAGGTAAAGCAATATGATGTGCTTCACATTAACAGAGAGCTACTTGGGCATCACTTTAGCAATGGAAGACTTAGCAGGTGCTGGAGCTATGCTAAATGACTAAAAAGGGAAGAAATTAAGGATATTTTCTGCATACTTATCCATTGTTGATAGCAAGCATCTTACAGTGGGGTGGGGACTGCTCTAGTCACCTGTTAACATAAATAGCATTCTTCTCACCTTGATGCCAACATTGCTAACTTAAGTTAGCATTAGAAGTTCCATCATTGAATGTGTAGGTTGGCCATATAACATTTTACAATAATTGGACCGGATTCAGACCTCAAAATGCACATTCACCAAAATTCCAGTACAGATCTGGATATGGACTTCCATACTGGAGGTGTTTACATGACATAACGCAGGGCGACATGCTAGACATACACTAGTGGTTGGGAACATATGCACTCAGGGGCGGATTGGGAAAATAATGCCCCTTTCACATCACCACCAAATTTCTGGGTATTTGGTGATGTGATAGGGGTACTTTCGGTCGACCCGGGTCGAAAGACCCGGCATTTCGACCCGGGAAGGGTGGCGATGTGTTGTTTTGCAACCCGGGTCTTTCATATTGCCTCCCGATTGGTGAGATTTGTCTACAGTTCCTATGGTAACAATAAACAAATCTTTTTGTAGCGTCGGATCTTCAAAAAAAAAAAAAAAGATTTGCAAAGTATAGGAAATGCTGATGCTTGTAGTGCTACAAGCATCAGCATGCCCAAGGATGTCAGGGGATGCTAGCACTTGGAGAACCACAAGTGCCAGCATGCCCTGTCATCCGGTGCAACAAGACACAAATTAATATTCCTCCTAGCTACTAAATAAAATATAGGACCGGCCCCTAACATAAAAAAAATACCTGACATTTAATGCCCCCCTATAAAAAAAATAATGAAATTGATATAATGCATATAATAAAATAATGACATAAAAATGATAAATAAAAAGAAGTACTTACCATCTTGACTTGGATCTGATCTTCCAAACTTTTTATCTGTGGGGGAGGTCTTTGAAAAAGAAAAACCTTATGGCCCACCGCAACTCATGTCCTACACAGCTGTCATTAGCCGTCGGGATGTCCTGCGGTGCAGGACATGAGTTGCGGTGGGCCATAGGGTTTTTTGTTTTTCAAAGACCTCCCCCCACGGATTAAAAGCTTGGAAGATCGGATCCTAATCAACATGGTAAGTACTTCTTTTTATTTATCATTTTTATGTCATTATTTTATTTATTTATTTTATGCATTATATCATTAGCGGTAAATATTTTTTTTATTATTTGGGGTATTAATGTAAATATTTTATAGTATATAGGGGTATTCAATGTCATTATTTTTCTATAGGGGGACTGGCGTGACGTCATGACGTCACCCAGTGTATTACTGGGAACAGGGCCCAAAGCCAGTAATAGTTATATTACTGGCTTGGACCTGTTAACAGAGGTAATCCGGCCCTGCCTCCGCGTACCACCTGCCAGTGGTGGTACGTGTACCATGGGTTGAGAACCCCTGCTCTAGATGGTATAGTGGTAGTCAACCTGGTCCCTACTGCCCACTAGTGGGCGATCCAAGCTTTAATGGTTTGCAGTGGGGGATTGATGGCCCATTTAGCATTACTGACTGGTTATGGCTGATGATATAATTTGTGGCAGAGGAGGAAAACGCTGATCAGTGTGTTCAGCGAGTTCGCATGGAGGTTATTTAGTGCTTGTGGCTCTTTGGTAAATACAAAATTCATTACCCAGACATTGTATAGTCAGGGTAGTCAGGGTATTAAAGTTTCCATATACAAAAGAGCCACAAGCACTATTAGTCACGTACACAGTGCCTTAACCGTTGCATCCAGGCACTGTGTATGTGTTGCTATGGCAGTAGCACATACCTTCCAACATTTGAGAATTCTAAAGAGACAAATTTTCATGGCCTGGTAGAGGGTGTGTGTCTTGTACCTGTTACAGCTGCCGTCTAAACGGCAAGCTGCACGCGCCGGCTCCCGTCCCGTCTGCTTACCTTAGCTCCAGCGCGTCTGGGGATTCCCCTGCCGACAGGCTCCCTAGTTACAGCTTCCTTGGTTACCTGCACGTGTTGCCGCTCTCCCGTTCAGCCGCGCGCTCTGCCTTCCCATCCTTATACCTTTGCTGCTTGTCACTTCCTGGGTTGGATCCTGGGGTTGCTGGCCAATCACCATCTAGCAGACTGTATTTAGTCTTCCTCTGACAGCACCCCTGCGCCGGTTATAGAGTCTGTGTTCTCAGTTCTGTGACCTGCTTTACCTTGTGTGCCTAGTGCTGCCAGCCTAGTGATCTGACCGTTGCCTGATCTACTTACCTGCCCTGTATCCTGCCTTTTGCACCCTAGTGTTTCCAGCCCCGGTTCTCTTACCTACCTCGTACTTACCTTCCCTGCAGTTCCTATCCTTACCGCGAGTGTATGTTTATGTTACCTCTCCGGAGGCACCGCTGTGTGCTTGAGTGTGCGACCGCCCTAGTACGTCGTGTACCGTCTCGTGAACGCTCTTCTGTCCCACGTGCTGCGTTAAGTGTTCTGTGTTGTCCGTTACAGTCCGGTCGCTTCCGGACTACTACTCCCTCTATCTATCGACTACTCCCGTCCCTCCTGTCCGGTGTTCACTCCTGGTGTTTCTCCCCTTTCCACGAGTCTGGTTCACCGGGGACCGTCCAAGCTATCAGGCCGCAGCCAATTCCATCCCCACCATCAGGGGTACTGGTGAAGACCCCCTGGATAGTAAAGTTTCCGGTCCCCGGAAACCTTCTCGTTCACTCTGCCTGTCTCCTTGGTGTTCACCTCGGTTCCCTCCAGGTAATCCCGGGGTACCACAGCTACTCTCTCTTTGACCACTCCGGTACTCACCAGGTAAACCCGGAGTGTCATAACAGTACAGTACTGTCGATGTTTTGTGAGTGTATATGTTTTATGGTATTATGATTTAATTTAATAAAGGTATATTATCATATTGTAATAACCTGGGCAACTTTGATTATTTCATTTGTGCACTGCATTTTATATTTGGTGTCTCATATAGCGCTTACTATTTTTTTCTATAATATATCTCTCACACACACAGTGCACCCCACATACATATACACACACACGCAGTGCACTCCATGTACATATGTATATATATTCACACACAAACACACACAGTGCACTCCACACACACACACACACAGTGTGATGCAAAATACATGCATTATATACATAAATTAAACTACGAACCTACCTTACACTGGATTTTGATGGACTCATTTCCTGTCGCATCTGGTCTGCATTCCTGGGACAGCACAATTCCCCTGCATTATGCAATATAGAAGAGAAACTCAGACCCATGACTGACACTGACACACACACACTCACACAACTACACATAACTGTCACACACACAAATACACATAACTACTGTCACACATACACATACACATAACTATTGTCACAAACACACATAACTATTGTCACACACACACAAATACACATAACTATTGTCACACACACAAAAACACATAACTATTGTCTCTCACACACAAATACACATAACTATTGTCACACATACAAATATACATAACTATCTATCCACAAAATACATTAACATTCTCTTGATTCTCCTATCCCTGTATCCCTTCTCTATCCCAGCACCCTCTCTCTGCATTCCCTCTAATCTCCCCATCCCCATCTCTCTAGCTCTCTAATTGTCACGGATTGACATTTCTGATTTGCCTATGAGCAGCATGGTATAGCTGCTCATAGGTGGATCATAGACGTCAATCAGTGACAATCCTACTATTGCACGCCACAACCCCTGCAGTACAGTGTCGGCTGCCCCTACTATTTCCATAAAGGCAGCCAGCGTTTCTAAATTAATAACATTTTTAAAAAAAGGATAAAAATATATTTATATTTAAAAATCAGCAACAGTGCAGACCCGTGATGGATATTCCCCCTCCCCCAGCGAATCTGCATATACACACACACACACACACACACTGCACTCCAGATAAATACACATAGTGCATCCCATATACATATACACACACACAGTGCACTCCAAAACACACACATACACACACAAACACAGCACACTCCACACACACACACACACTGCACTCCAAACACACACGTACAATGCACTATATACACACAAAGCACTCCATACACACATACACTCACATGCACAGTACACTCCATACATACACATACACACAAACACTGTGCAACCCAGGTATGCACATACACACACACACAATGCAGCCCGGATACATATACACACACATACAAACACTGCACAGGTACACACACACTTGTACTTGTTAGATCCTGCAGTTAGCAGCCCCGCAGAGACAGGAATTGAGGGATCCTCTTACAGTTACCAGGAGGCTGCCTCTGCCCCACTCAATAACAGGCAGCCTTGCAATTGGCTGGCAGTTGTTCTGTAGCAACGGTTGGGACCGCCCTCTGGCAACTGTATACAATATCTCCTTTCCTCTCTCCTGGCTGCAGCCTGCAGCTGCCAATGGTTCTTTAGCTGCTGTGTCTCATTGGCCCAATTCTGATCCGAGGATCGAAGGCGTGATACGGATCTCTGCTGCCACTTTGCTAAGACCATCAAGCGCATGAGCATTTACAATCTGGATTTGGTTCATTATTTCATATTTATTATATTTTTTTTTTCACATGGTAGTTACACAATTGATAGACAATTGATAAAGACACACAATCGAAAAACAGTGGGTGTGAAAGATAATCGCTGAGACATAAACAATACAATAAGATATATTGAGTAATTAAATGTTCATAGTCCAAATTAGGCGGCATACTGGTAAATGTATTAACCGTGAATCAAAGCGTAGGCATATGTACCAGTCCCACAGAAATTTCTCCCAAATGGTTCTCCCAAACGACATATCATATAGGAGAAAAGACAACAATAATTAGAAAAAAACAACATGTTAGGTCTATATAAAATGCTATTATTTACAGGAAATAATTTTAAATAGGTACTGACTACATAGATTGGGCCTGACATAAAACCAACAACATATGTCAAAAACATATAGATCAAACCAATAACATATCAAAAAGACATTCAGGTGCATTCAAACAGGGAAGGTCCCATACCAAAGTGCAATGTGCTACTTTTGAGAAAGGGCTGAGCCCTGAAACACGTTATTATATGCCGTTTGGGAGAACCATTTACTGAGAAATTTCTTTGGGACTGGTACATATGCCTACGTTTTGATTCACGGTTAATACATTTACTTGTATGCCACCTAATTTGGACTTTGAACATTTAATTACTCAATGTATCTTATTGCATTATGTCCCTGAGCTGATTTCTCACACCCACTGTTTTTCCATTGTATTTCTATGTTAGAGTTTGTTTGGACACTCTAGGGTGAGAGGCTGCTGCAGGGAGTCATTAGCGCTTTTCAAAGATCCCATCCCCTTTTTATCTCCAATTGATAAAGACACAGACGGAACAAAATCACTATATGAATTGTGAATTTACCATATAAAATAACAATTATGTCAATCTCTTACCTTGCAGACCTATACAGACAAAGCCTGAATAAAAGATCTATGGATTGTGTTTCACACTTTATAATTCTCTTCATGTTTTGTCTGCATATTGACATATCATTTATGTAATTACTTTGATGGGGGAAAAAATATAATAAAAATATCCACCAATCTTATAATAGGTAATTACACAATATAATAGGATTTTATTCAGGTTTTGCTTATATATTTATCAATTGTGTAATTATTATATGATTTATAATATAATGAAAATGGTCACCAAAATTGCAATAGGTGTGTCACAGACTTGGGTATCTGGTTGGGGGACCCTTGGGTTTGGTAGGTGAGTATAGAAAGCTTGGGGTCCTTGACCACATTTTGAACTGCAAGTAAACAGATACGTTAGCCTCTACAATGGAGGCTACCATACAGAATTTGAGGTCCAGAATTCCGTACATGCGAGGGGAGTACACATCCCTCGCACGTACTGGCCTTCTGCATACAGAACCCTACCTTAAGTCTTCTCATGCAAGAGGCCCACATACAGAATGAATTATCTCAATTAAGGGCTTTGGAACAACCTTACTCTATGATTACCAGCATAGTTGACAATTCCGCTTATAACAAGCGGAATTGGGCTTGTTTTTTTTCAGAGTCGCGGCTTTTTTTTGCTGGCCGCGGGTTGTGGTTTTTGGGCTTGTTTTTTTTTTTTTCTTTTTTTATTTAAAGGTGTTGGCAGAGCAGTGGGGGAGAAGATAAAGGCCAGGTAAAGTATATGAGGTGTGAACAGGAGGCAGGGTAGGTAATAAGGGGTTAATAGGTTGTAAATAGAGTGTGAATGAGGTGTGAATGCATACAATAGAATAGTATGGGCTAGAGTAGAGGGAAGCTTAACATAATAATAGGATAGGAGGAGAGGGATTAATTTAGTGTGTATTGCAGATATATATAGATAAAAAGAATCAGATAGATAGATAGATAGATAGATAGATAGATAGATAGATAGATAGATAGATAGATAGATAGATAGATAGATAGATAGATAGAATCAG
>WWET01000197.1:286966-297319 GCA_011038615.1 Limnodynastes dumerilii | reverse complement strand
ACACAACACAACGCCACCCCCCCCGCCCCCGGAAGCAAAAATCATTATTTACCTTTGCCGCGGCCTGCATCTCTACCCTGTACTGTAATGGGTGGCCGCGAGCACGCAATCAGCTGTTCACCGCCAGACAATGGGAAAGGCCAGCGGTGAACAGCTGATTGCGTGCTCGCGGCCACACATTACCGTACTAATCTTAAGTAAAGGCCCTGCGGGGCCGCTGTCAGCCAGTACAGGGCCGCCAGAATGATGAACACGGCGGTCCTATACTGGCTACCGTGGCCACTGCAAGTCCTTTACTTAACATGTGTGCAAGTTTGCCTGACTCCCGGGGATGGATTTTAGAGCTTCCCTCCAAAGTGCTTCGGCCTACCGGGAAATTTCCCGGTAAGGCCTATGACCAATCCACCGCTGTCTGTATATAAATGTGTCATTTACATAATTACCATGTAGAGAAAAGACAATTTAGTAAAAATATCCAATTTTGTAATAGCTAGACATTTGTTTTATATAATTTTTTGGCATAGGACCAGATCCAGACCCCTGCACTCCCCATACGTGCGGGGGTCTGTCCGTTCGATAGAGAGAGGGGAGTGCATGCCCCCTGTCACTCCACTCTCTCATGCGGGCTTTATGCCACCTTACCCTGCCATAAAGCTGCCTTAAATCCATCATGCGGATCAGCGGTTGTAACCCTAGTGTAACATCTGGAGGGCGCATGCCCCAGTCAAATCATGCCACTTACACACCACGCGTGCGTAAGTGACCTTACAATATCAGGTCTTGATCCAGCCCACAGTTATTATATTAAACAGAAAAAACCTGAATGAAAAACCTCTAAAGTGTGTAAAACAATATACAGTTTTTTTTTAATATTTAGGTGTTGTTTGTACATTAAAGTGTTAAACATGCCTAGCAGTTTGCTGTGATTGCATCTCTCCCTGGTTGAAGACAAGAAACATAATTAGTGTTAATTAATACTAAACACTAGACTTACCTGCAACTTTGTCTTTTGTCAGGTTCAGTTGCTCCAGCAGTCTAGCGTGCTGCTATACTCAATATTATGGAGTGTGGAGGTGGTGAAACAAGTGCCAGAGTGACGTCGTGACATCATGTGCAATGCTGTACTGGGAAATATTCCACAGATGCTCCATGATGGAGCCTAGAGCCAGTAGTAGTTTTATTATAGGCATGGGTTCTCTTACAGGACTTCTGTGACAGTAGTAGGCTGGGTTTAGCCCTTACATACTATTCCCAACTCTATTAAAGGTTCTCCTGTGTGTGGTATTGTGGATCAGAAGTTCTGTACATTAGCTTCCATTGCGGAGGATACGTATGGAATTTCTTATTAAACAATCCCTTTGTCAGCAGTTGATTGCAGCCTCTGACTGATTAGAGTTTCATGGGTGCAGGTTGGGTGGCTACTATGGGACTCCTTCTCCTTCAATCCCCGTAGCGGCTGCATTCTCTTTTCCCATGGTAGTTACAACACTGATCATAGACCTTTGTTTCCAATTCAATCACTCGTGTATTCCTGTTCTCCCACCTGCATATTTTTTTAGTGCCACTACAATTCTGATTATTCACATATACACACAGATGTTATATTTGGTTTTCTGCTACCTGTAATTGATTGAACTAAATTCATACTTAATTGTATTTATTATTATGCATAGCATCTGGTTCCCAGTGGCACATTTTCCTGGCAGCTCTCAGTATTTGTTGATGTCAGCAGGCTTCTTGCTTGACCCCCTTTTTTTTCCTTAAAGTAGCACATACATAAGGTCTTGATGTGTTTACTCTGTGAGAGAGGAGAAGTATAGAATAAAAGAGTATAAAAATGTCTATAAGTACAGAGATAAAAGAGAAATATCTATGGGTCTGAATGCTTGTAGTTGTTAAACAAAATAATTAGTAACATAGGAGATGAGAGGTGAAGAACAATTGAGGGGGTGAACAGATGAAAGAACCACGTTGAAAAAGAAAATTTGGAATATAGGTGGTTGGGGTCACAGAGAGGATCCAAAGTGAATTATGGAGGAATTTGGTAAAAATTGAATCTTTTTCATTATTATTATTTTTATTATTATTATTATTACTATTATTATTATTATTATTATTATTATTGGGCCTGATTCAGAATTAAGAACGCGATAGGTTCCTAAATATAGGCACCTAATAGCAATGAGACTCCCTCGGCACGCCCCCTGCGAGGGGGGCCAGGATTTGGAGAGATCACCAGCTAGCAGAAGAAGTAGTGAGAGAAATAGGAGATTATGTGATCTAGGAGATGTTTTATTATTTGTATCATTAGAGTAAACTACAGATAAACATTTTAAGATAGGAGTTCATGCAAGTTAATTTGGGGATTGCTTAGTTAAGCTGGGCCTATAAGGGTACAGGGATATGAATGAGGGGTATTGAAAAATGTATGAAAGTGATAAGAAATGTTGTGTAAGGAAATAAGAAATAGCAGTAGTGTAAGCATTGCAGGGGGATGGTATAAGCAAATATAGATGCAAGTTAACTGTGTTAATGATTGATAATAGTATGTGGGCAAAACAGGCTCAACATTTAAAGCATGAATAAGATTTGTTCTTGCAAAGTTCCAAGTAGTAGTTACAGGCTATGCATAGAGTTGTTGCATGGTGCAGAGTTAGAAGATTCAGGCCAGGTGTTGATATTGATCTAATTTGAAATTTTCCAAGTATAATGTTCCCTCCTGTTCTCCTCTGCAACGCTTGTATAACGCTTTCAGTTTCATATAATGTTATTATCAAAGTACTTGGAAAAAATGTACATAGAATAAACTGGGCTTAGAATGTCTGCATTTAAAATGTTGACAGCCTTTACTCAACTGCTTTTGTAAGGTGACTGAGGCATCTAATCAGTGCCTGGATACTAACAACAGCTGGAACCAAATGCCTTGGAGGCAATAAAATTGTTTAAACAAACACCTAGGGCCAATAAATGACCATACAGCTAATAGGCAGATTTAAACATTCCCAAATAAGATCATACAACAGTTACAAGAAATGAGGAAAATTTACCAAATAGAGTTGAGCATGAGATGAGTGAAATTTACCTGTGGAGAAACAGAGATTGAATGCAGGTCAGTATATGGTTCTTGTATAACGCTTTCAGTTTCAAATGATGTTATTTTCAAAGTACTTGGAAAAACTGTACTTAGAATAAACTGGGCTTAGAGGGTCTGATTCAGAGGCTGAAAATAAGAACTTAAAGTTACACCTGGGCTAAACCATGTTGATTTCAGGGGAGTCAAATTTCATTTGTTGCAACAGTATTATAGTTAAAAGGTGATGTTTCCCAGCTCAAGTGTAATTAGCAGTTTAAAAGTGAAGCTGATCAGGTATCTGTGTGCAATAAGTAAAAGCAAAGCATTCTCCCTGCATGCATAGAATAAAATTAACTTTACTCCCTCTGAAATCAACATGGTTTTGCCCAGGTGTAACTTTAAGTTCTTATTTTCAGCCTCTGAATCAGGCCCCTAATAGCAAGGCAACTCCCTCAGCACGCCCTCGGTTTTTAGGTTCTTATGTGACTTACGAGTGCCATAGGGCTCCCTTAACTGTAGGTTCGTATTTAAATGCGTATGTCATCTACTTGGTAACTTAACTGCATAACTGCGCCTTCATTTGGTCATTTAAATGTCTCTCTCCACCCAAATCTGCGTATCTGCCGAGTTACTTATTCACAGAACGCCCCTTTTTGCGTATGTTACTACGAACCTAGAGACTATGGGTGCGTATGCGTAAGTCCAACGTAAACAGCGTATAAAAGTTACTACGCATGCGCAGTGCATCCGTTCTTAAATATATGCACCTAAAACAACGCAGATTCTTAAGTGTGAATCAGGCCCCATGTTGACAGATTAATTTTCTGTCCCAATACATAAATATACAGTATATAACAAAATACTTTAAATATTTTATCACGCAGAACTATAACAATACGTAATTGTAAAATTAATAGTAATAGAAATATATTCAAGTGTTATATATGCCTATATTAGCCATATTAGTCTCAAATATGCTGCATTTGTAGATACTATAAACTTGATATTGGGGTTGGAAATTGATAATTTTATGCTACAAATATCAGGGCTGGTAGGGGAGAAATAGATCTCTTTAGTTACTTGGAATTCTATTTATGTATTGCTGGCCTAGTTGAGATGGCTTATTTAAACAAAAACTGCAATTAATTTAATACAGGGTAGATAGGATAGCCTAAAGTGTTTGCTCATTTCTCTGCTCTGCAGGATATGAATAGTAATAAATCTCTTTTTCAAACGGGGTCCCCAACAGCAACTGAGATTAAGACAGCTGCAGTAGAGTTAGTTGACTGCAAGAGAAAGGAAAGACCTGCATAGGGATAGAATGGAAAGTGATAAAGACATGGGGCCTGATCCAGACCTCTGTACATCTTCCATACACACAGAGGTCTGAAAGTATACATATGAGAGGGAAGTGAACTCACCTGTCATTCCTCTCTCATGTGCAGACTTTGCAGCAGTTACACTGCAATAGACCAACCTTAAGTCTACCATGCTGATCAGCTGTTTGGGTGGAGGTCTAGAAGTGTTAAACTATGTGGATGTGTTATATCTTGTTATATCATGTCTTGCCCCTAGCTGCAATCTTGGACTATTTTGTGCCTCCAGATCATGGACATTATCCTGACCTGCTCCTAGAGGCTGCTGTTGCACTCTTTCTTGATTGGTTAATTATCTAACACCTGGTCAGCCTACTCATATAGGACTTCCTCTCTGTGAGTTATCTTCTGGTCATTAATTACTTATCTTGTGTTCCTGTTGCATACATGCTCACTGATCTCCTGCTTGTTACTTCCTTGTGCCTTTGTGAGTTTACTGATTTCCAGCTCCTTCCACCATGTGCTTGTGTTCCTAGCTGACCCTGTGTACTTATATTTAGTATTTCCCCTATTTGCTTGTATTTCTGTTTCTCTGTATTCCATATATTCAGTTTCTCTTGTGTTTTGATTTACATCAATATTGATTCCTCCCCTTCCAGGGGTTGTGACCTGCTGGGTAAATGCTGCACAAGCCTAGCCCCACTATTTGGGGCTCTAGTTAAAACCAGAGGCCTGATCCAGACTTAATAATGACAGCTAACTTCCGCATGCTGCATGTGTAAATCTGGCTGTTGGAATGCACTGCGCATGTGCGCGGCAGATGTTACGCATTGTAACTCTGATCGTTCGTATCTTGTATGTAACTTCATATGAGAGGGTGTGACATCTCCCTTCAAGCCAATTATACGCATTGTGGTAGGAGGGAGGTATTTAAATTGTACAGTATGGGCTTGGTTAGGCACTTATGTACGGCAAGGCAATACATACAACCAAAGATATGCAAGGAAAATTTAAGGTAGGGTTCTGAACACGTATATCAGCTAGTTTATGTATGTGCGAGGAGATTGCTAAGGGGAATGCATTATACTTAGTATCGGGTAACTTAGGTACGCTTGCTTATGTAAAATGATCTTAAGTATGGATCAGGCCCTGAGGCCCCAGTTTCACTCGACACCCTGGGATCAGCCTTATAATAATAGGACAGCCAATTAAAATTTAAATGGATGTTAGGCAAGCATTGGGGATGGCCCTCCTTGTTAACCAGATCTCCTATAGTAAGGATTTGCATTCTGCATGCTAAGATATTAGCAGTGTAACATGCACAGATGTCACAGTTAGGCTTACTTACGTATGTAGGTCTGGATCTCGTCCATGGTAATGGGCTAATAAACTGTTCTGTGCTCTGTGTCCAAATGTTAGGAATTCCTGGTAACATACCTTTCCAAACAACTTTCTATTTGCGTGCTAACAGCTTGTGTATACTCTATTAGTAAAATACTCTATTGTTCCATACGTTTAAACATCAGTGCTTTTTAAACATCTCTCCTCTTTCTTTAAATCCTAACAGAAAAGCTCTATGATTGTTTGTAAAATTGCATCTATTTCTAAAGTACTTTTGAGGGCCACAGACAGGTGATTATCTTTTACCGGATCCAGACCTCCGCTACTGTGCTCAGCAACAACAGAGATCCTAAGCCGAATCCCCGCTGAATCCAACTCCCATGCGGGCAATGGGGGGACCACTAACACACAAGAGAGTTTCGATAGCAGGACCTAACCTTAAAATTTCTGCACTGTCCCCACATAAAATCTGGAAGTTTGGACAATACGTAAGGGATGAAGCCAGTCCTTACTGTACTATTTGCATTTTTTTCCACTACCACAGACCAGGGGCCTCATTTACTAAGGTCGATGTTGGCCAAATCGCCCAAAGTCCCCTAAGGTCGATGTTGGCCAAATCGCCCAAAGTCCCGGGACTTTAGCTGTTTTTGTCCCATCATCATATTCACTAAAGCCAAAGTCCTGAGACTTTGGGCTTTTTCAAAACCAACATCGATATATCCTCCCAGTCCCAACTTTTGTAATGTACAAGATAGAACATGGTGGATTCACTAAAGGCGATTTGACTAAATTGCCTCTAGTGCGGTCTGTGAGGTCTTACAAAAAAACCGCCTCCTGTGTGTGGCGCTTTCATAGAAAGCAACACACACTTTAATAGAAAAACACATGTCAACATAGTAACAAAGTAAAAAACACTAGATGCATTTTTCTATCACTTATCCTGCCGTCGCATATACTACTGTGTTTGTGGCCATGCTAATCCTTATAGTAATGTAAACGTCAGCCTGACAAGTGATAAAATTCTACAATCAAATGTGTAAAGTGCCCCTTATAAATGTTAAAAATTCCCCAAAAAAACATTTCAACATTACATGACCTAACAATAAATTTTTAACCATGAATAAAATGTTAAAAAAATGTCCCTTACTGTGTATATGAGCAATTGAATGGTGGCCACTGTTAAAAAAAAGTAAACAAAAGTGTATTTTGCTTTTAAAATGTGTAATTAAAATATGACATCATAAACCCTAGAGCACTCACTAGAGCCCCCTAATGTAGATGTCATATTTTCTATAAAAGGATGCCCTCTAGCGACAGACCGGTCATTAGTAGCATTAGTAGCGGGGACCCAGAATAGGAAGAAGGAGGACAACGTGGCAAGTGTCAGAAGAGGCCGAAGACCAGCTGCAAGCTTCCTCTTCAAGCAAGCTGACAAGCATCTTCAATCAACATTACAAGAAGATTTTCACAGAAAGAAGAAAATCCAAGCAAATCATCCAAAGAAAGATGACTGCTGAACGGTGAGTCGCTACTTTACTTTATTATTTAATTACACATTTTAAAAGCAAAATACACTTTTGTTAAAAAATTTAACAGTGGTCACCATTCAATTCTATATACACAGCAAGGGACATTTTTTTTTTTTTTTATTCATGGTTAAAAATGTATTGTTAGGTCATGTAATGTTTAAATGTCTATTTGGGCATTTATTAGGGACACATTACACATATTCTTGTAGAATTTTATCAGTTATCAGGCTGACGCTTACACTACTATAAGGATTAGCATGGTCACAAACACATAGCCATGCTTTTTCTTATAGTAGTATATGCGTCGGCAGGATAAGTGATAGAAAAATGCATGCCGATTTTGAAATGGAGAATTTTCCATTTTAAAATCGATCAACATCGACGGCGAATCTAAATCGATGCCAAAAATACGGGCATAGTAAATGCTGTGATTTTTGGGGAAAAATCGCAGCAAAATCACAGCGATGTCTATCGATTTAGATTCACTGTCAAAAATTGACCTTAGTAAATGAGGCACCAAAAGTGCTTTTTTCTGTGAGACGTCCTTCTGCCCCATTGTCAAGCATGTGCCACTTTTCAAAAATGGGCATTTTCTAATGTAATGAGAATATGCCTCCTTGTAGGGAGTCTGGATCTAAGCAACAAACAAGGTAAATAGGTAATTCTAAATAATGTAAAGACCACCATACTTCCACATTTATCAGAATGTTGAAGAAAAACATGCAAAATAAAGTATTGTATATCGGTATATGCAGAGGTTTTGAAAACAATTGAGATAAGAATATTTTGTATTCTTGAACTAAGTTGTAATATTTGACTTTCATTTGAAGCGAATATGTTCACTTCATTATTTGGTGAACAGAAAGTTCAAAAATTTAGATGGGAAATTGATTGAATGTATGATGTGTATTTTGCCCACTGCCTAATACATCTAGAAACCATGAAGCTGCAGCACTCTTGTAAAATGAAAGAGGAAATATATTGCATTACTAGTTTTTCAAATAAATACTGTTTTACTTGAAAATAGTAGTTATAAATTTACTGTTATTGGACAAGATCCAGACTTCTGAAAAGGGGATGTTTTCCAATTGCTAGGATTTGAAAAGCCCTACTTTTTGTGCACATGGCATGATCCAAAACACCTTTTTTGTTCCAGATGGGTCTCCAACAGTGGAGTAATTGCGTGCAGGGTCGGTGCCAGGTCTCTGGGCACCCTAGGCAAGTTCAACCCATCGCACAGAAGATGTAAGATGCTATCTGAGCTGCATGTCATACAGGTATACAGTTAGCAACTCAGCAATTGCAGATATACACAACAGGAAGAGGATTCTGACATCATACCTCCCAAGTGTCCCGATTTGAGCGGGACAGTCCCGCTTTCGGGAGACTGTCCCGCTGTCCCGCCCGCCTCACAACTTGTCCCGAGATCAGACTTTATTTATTTATTTATTTATTTTAAAGCCCATACCGCTGTGCATGCGGCTGGGCTTTTTAGAGCACTCAACAGGTAATACAGAGCTCCTATGTGAGCCCTGTAGGACCAAATCTGTTACTGAATGTCAGTGACCCTAACCAATACGGTCACTGCCATTCAAATAAGGGATTTGGTCCTACAGGGCTCCCGTAGGAGCCCTGTATTACCAGCGGTCACGGGACCGCAGAATAGACACCGTGAGGAGAGAGGGAGCGCTGGACAGTGTGAGCAATGTGGAGGAAGTCAGAAGACATCAAAGGTTAATAAAAAAGTTAATCTAAAAAAAATTAATTAATAAAAAAAGTCTGACATGAAAGCTGGCACTGTTATTAAGGGGGAAGATGGAGGCAGGCATTAAGGGGTAAGATGAAGGCTGGCATAAAAGGGGAAGATGGAGGCTGGCATAAAGGGGTAAGATGAAGGCTGGCATAATGGGGGAATATGGAGGCTGGCATAAAGGGGGAAGATGAAGGCTGGCATAAAGGGGGAATATAGAGGCTGGCATAAAGGGGAAAGATGGAGGCTGGCATAAAGGGGGAAGATGGAGGCTGGCATAAAGGGGGAAGATGGAGGCTGGCATTAAGGGGACAGATGGAGGCTGGTATAAAGAAGGGAAGATAGAGGCTGGCATTAAGGGGGCAGATGGAAGCTGGCGATAAAGGGGCAAATGGAGGTTGGTATTAAGAGGGCAGATTGAGGCTGGCAATAAGAGGGAAAATGGAGGCTGGTATTAAGGGGGAAGATGGAGGCTGGCATTAAGTGGGTCAGATGGAGACTGGCATTAATGAGGCAGATGGAGGTGGCAGTAAGAGGGCAGATCGAGTCTGGCAATACGGGGGCAAATGGGGGCTNNNNGGTGCGGGTGGAGGCTGGCAGTAGGGGGGAAGAGGGAAGCTGGCATTAGGGGGGCAGAGGAAGGCTGGCACTGACATTTGGGGGCAGACATGGAGGCTGGCACTGGCAATAGGGGTCAGACATCGAGGCTGGCATTGGCAATAGTGGGCAGATGGAGGCTGGTACTGGCAATAAGGGGAGATGGAGGCTGGCTTTGGCAATTGGGGGCAGATGGAGGCTGGCTTTGGCAATAGAGGAGAGACATATAGACATGGAGGCTGGCAATAATGATAAGGGACAGACTTGCAGGCTGGACATAAAATAAGGGGCAGACATGGAGGCTGGCCATAATGAGGGGCAAACATGGAGGCTGGCCATAGTACGGGGCACACATGGAGGCTGGCCATAATAACAAGGGGTAGACATGGAGGCTGACCATAATAATAGGGGGCAGACATGGAAGCTGGACATAATAATAAGGGGCAGATATGGAGGCTGGACGTTTAAACGGGCCGACATATGGAGGCTGGACAAATAATAAGGGGCAGATAATATTATATAATAATATTATATAAAGATGGCTAAATTATTAAAAGAGGCATGCACTAGACTCGCTATCTGGGTGGACACTCCTACTTTCCCCAGACACGCCCACTGGGCGGTACAAGACACACCCCTTCTACCAGGCTTTGAAAATTTGTCCCTCTTTACAATTCTCAAATGTTGGGAGGTATGTGACATGGAAATCATGAAACCCTAAAGCTGGAGCAGCAAAACTATGCACAG
>WWET01000197.1:271472-284048 GCA_011038615.1 Limnodynastes dumerilii | reverse complement strand
ACGCGACACGCAGTTCAGCATTGATACAATTGTATCCATGCTGTAACCAAAGAATTAGAAGGATCACCTTTGCTGATCCTTCTAATTCAATGACTACAGCATGCCTGCACGGTGCAGACATGCCGAATTTAGGATTTTTCAGCACTAAAACACATGTCTGTTATACAGACATGTGTTTTAATGCTCGCGATCGGCACAAAAACATAAAATCGCATCTCTAGAGATGCGAATTTATGTCTTGTGAATTCAATGCGATTTCACCGCGAATCGGTGAAATCGCATTTAGTGAATTAGATACATCCTATGTTTCTAATTGAAAAAGTCGGGACCGCGATTTGCGGACCCGCGAATAAAAAATTACTAAATTCACGTTATTTTTTGCTTAGTGAATCGCCTTTGGCGAATTTTAAGCTAAAAATCACGTGAATTTTAGCAATTCGAGCTTAGTGAATGAGGCCCTTGGAGCAAGCCTGGATATATCAACCCCCACATTTACTATTACTTACCCCTCTGGCAAGGCCCTGTGATGGTCTGCAAGACTATCACTGGAGATGTTCGGTCTTACTCAGATGAGAAGTCCGGGCTATGTTTTGGGACTTACAAAAAAAAATCAAGTCCCAAAAGTTTAAACCACTGTGCATGCACCGGAACTTAACTTCAGAGCAAGAGACACGGAGTGGCGAGCAGATTTCTCTTTCTATTTTTTTTCTCTCTTTATTTTGCCCACTGGAATACCCATTAGTTGCTTGTTTATATAAACACCATTGGTGATTCCAGTGGGGAAAAATATATATGTAAATGTTTTTAATTATTTTTTTATTATTTATTTTTTTATTAGGAATAATAATCATTTATATATATATTTTTACATGGACATGCTGGCTCTTTATTCTCTATTCCAGCGGTCTTCCTATACCCCCTTTCCACCCCTAATAGCAGCCATGATTTTTGTTGGGGGGCAAAGACTGTGTTTTGCCCCCCCATGAATGAGAATGAATGAAGCGCAAATGGGGATGAAGTGATAATAGCTTTATTTGAACTCGACAACTGTTGTCACTTCTGTTTACCAAAAATAAAGTTGTCTTCATGTTTGTTCTGTGTACAGTTTCTTATTGCAAACGCTTTTTCTTTCTTTCTTAGAATCCCCACTTATTTTGCTATCACAATTTGCAGTAAGAATCGTCGGGTAGATAACAGTTGCCTTAACAATCGTAGAGCCATGGTGCCAGATCCTGACCTATGTACAACAGGGGGCTTACGCAAGTAATTTGCGTAAGTCCCCTGTCTCAGGACATCTGGGCATGTTCGCGCCAGATGTTCCATCTGCATACCTACTGATGTATGTAACTAAGTTATGTATGTCAGTAAGTATGCAGAAGGGGCTGACCCTTCATTTACGATGGCCATTTAAATGAGGGGGCTGGGGAAGCCCCATTATGAATGACCTCAAACATTATTGTCAAAAAAGTTAAGGTAGCTATTTGTACAAGTAATTGTTCACATTAACTACCGACATCGGGGAGTGCAGGGGATGTGCACTTCCCACTATGGATCTGTAACTACGGACCCACACACACACGTAAAGTGTGCGGGGGTCAGGATCTGGCTCATGGTGCCTGGAGCACCTCATGAAAAAGGGGCTTCAGTAGTTTTTGGCCTTTTGCCCCCCCATGAAAATTTTCGTTCCTACGACCCTGGAAGTGACAGTAGTTTCAGCTTCCTGGTGTCAAAGACAAAAACAGGAGGCCTTAGAACTTGAATGCACTTAGTAATTTAGCAGAGTCATTTAGTCAGAGGATTACCTAGAATATAGGCAATTCATTCATGAAAATAGGACATATTTTCCAGTAGTGCCATGAACCTTTTGGTTTTGCACCTTATGTTTTGAGAAATAATTATTTGTTCTTCTAGTGATTTTATGCAATAAAAAGACCAACATAACGATCATATAGTGCAAAATGGTTACTCAAGAAACAATATTAATTTTCTTCCCTCAGTTTTGAAAGAAAGTTATGTGTTTAGAAAAATATAATTATTTATTTAAAGAAAATGTAGTCCTTTGACTATGCTATGACAGTGTATTTTTTTTATTTGTGGTGTATTTGTAGCTTTTTTTTAAATACGTAATTCATTTTTTTAAACCATCATAATATATGGAATTGTATTAAACCAATAATTATCAGTTTTTCTTAAAACTGATAGAAGATAGATTGATAGAATTTCATTGACAAGTTTTGTAAACCATTAAAAATTGTGGCAGTCTGGTTTTATGGTTAAAGAGTTTGCTAATGAACTTAGAGAAAAGCTATGAATCCTGTTATATATGATCCATAATTATATTTAGACCCATACTGATATATTAAAAACAGCTATTTTTTGTGACTTTGGGCCTGATCCTGAACATCGGCTTTTCAGCCAATCTGCGCAATCGCCGGGCAGATGTTGCCCGGCGTTACTACGGCAACGCCCGATCATGGATTGGGCGTCCGTAGCAGCGCCGTAGAGACGCTGGAGGGGACGTCCCCCAGTGTCCCTACGTTCGCAGGCTAGGCGGCCATACGCTCCTGTGCGAGCATATGGCCCATTCCTTACGCCGGCTGAAGTTAGGGTAGCCTTCATCCGGCGTAAGGAAGGGGCCATACGCCCGCACAGGGGGAGTGTCAGGGTAAGTGAACGCTGATACGCTGTGCTTTAGTAAGCACAGCGCGTCGGCATAGGTCTGGATCAGGCCCTTTGTGACTTCTAAAACAAACTGTGTTTTTACATTGCTTGTCTATTGTTATTTTACTCTCTTCTCCTCCTTGTGTACATTTTGCAGTGTTAGAAGAAACAGAATTACATTTTACACCGAACTGCTTTTATGGAAAATAGATAGAATTACTAATGTCAATTAACTATTTAACATAGCTCTCCAAATGTTGGAAGGCAACCAAACCTATTTCACAACAGTTAAATATGTAGAGTGCAATGATTATTTGCTAAAAGTTAAATATATGAAAAGTACATAGAAAACCTGCATTCCCAGCACATATAGTCATTATTCTAATACCATATCCAAATAATCATATAGCATACTTCTTAAGTATGAGATTATAATTAGATTTGTAATGGTAAGCTATAAGGAAAATAAGGCTTAGTCATCATCACATAGCAGTGTCTTAGTAATGGACCACATCAGGCTGCTATCACATATTTTCCTAATAAGCATTATAGCTTGAGCCTCAGGCAATATAGCTGTGAGCAGAGAGTATACGAGTATTCAGCACAGTACTACTTACTGGTGATCCAAATCATTAATGTCTTTCTATTGCCATTGCAAGAATACTGTTATTAGGAATAATGGCAAAATTGTACTTTGCTGACATAGCCTTTAAAGCTAACTGCAAACAGGCCTTAAGTTGTCTACACACGTTACAAATCGATCATTCAATTTGACTTTGCAAAGTGAGATCCAATTAATAATCCTGTTGTATTAGATGGTTATTTCAATTTGTCACCCCAAGAAACAGCATTGGTTATTGAAGTGGTGTTAATTTTTTACAGCCACCCTACAGTTATGAAAGGTGATTATTAGTAACACGTATGACGCAATTACTGTTTTTATTAGGTTAATGTATGGAATTTTCTATCCTAAATTCAATACGTGTGAGGGGAGTGCACAGCACCCCACAAATGTGCATGTCTTCTGCACCCCAAACCCTAACTTTAAAGTTTCAGTGTGGAAGGTCCAAGTACGGAACACAGGAGAGCCAAGCCACTGCTGTACTATCTGCACTCAGGATCCTACCCGCCATGCATATCATATCTCAGTCTTTGATGCGGAAGTCCTTATACTACACGTGCGCAGTGCGAACTGTAAGGTGACTTACGCATGCACCGTGTTTAAATCGCCTGTCCGTCTGTCAGTAATAATTCTGAATCAGACCTGCTGTTATTTAATATTATTTGTGAGTAATCTATGATCTTAGTTTGTATATGTGCACAGAAATGCAAATGTTTGTTGAAAAACAAAAAAAGAATAATTGTTCTGCCCCTTTTCTAATTTTTCCTCCATCGTTGGCGCCTCTCTTTAAGTCGTTACTGTACTGTATATCCCTATGGAAAATATTTTAATCAGCTGATTATGATCATTCATTTACCTTTCATAGTAGTAGAACTACTTACTTAAAGGAGTTTGATTTTGGCTAAAGCATATGAGTGTTGTTGTTGTTGTGTGTATGTGTGTGTGTTTTTGTAAAATATACCAATTACTTTAAATAAAATATGTAACAGTGATCCAGATTTTAGCTGCAGTAAAAGTATATGCAAAATACAAGTATATGTATATATCTAAAGCGTGAGCATTGTGGATTGGGTGAAAAGTAGCAGTTTAAGTTCAAGGAAAGAGTGCACGCTTGCACAAATGTTAAAGTCAGTAACACACAGTAAGGTAAAATGTGTGGACAGCCTTTGCTTTGATAGTAGGCGTATATAACTATTGTGACATTTTCATTTTAGATGTAAAATAGACCAATTAGTAATTAAAATAATATACTCCAACAAATGACAACATTGACAAATGAAAAATATATTTAATTTCTATCAAACTTTTCTAAACAATTGATTTACATACAAATGGCCCTAATAATAAATAGAAAAGAAAGTTCTAAGGTTATTTTTAATGCATCTGCATATATACACGCACAGTAGCCAAACACCCAAGTATAGTACATAATAGAAATGCAATAGAAATGCAACAGATGGAATTAGACACATTTAATAGTTGTTGGATATAAAAGCAGGGGTTTTCAATTCAAATAAACTACGCTTAGGCATCGCAGAGCTTTTTAAACATTGAGATTGCACTTTTCAACAATTTTCAGGTGTAGAACAGTTTGGAGCTGTGATAGAATCTCTTCAATTTAAGCCATTATCGTGTATATAATTCACATCCTTCAGCCCATTACTGTTTTCCACCATTTAGATCAGCCCTTCAGCTGGTGCATTTTGGCTAAGATCAAGTGTAATATCTGTACTTGAGGATGGGTTGAGAGGCCTTCTGATAGGCAGAGAAGCCTTGCTCCTCTTTTCATTTGACTGAGGAAGCTTTGACAGCCTGGATATACGTGCCTCTGGAGCAGTACCTGAAACACAATCATAGACATTATAGACATTGAGCTGGATCCAGACTTAGTTAAGTGCTTGAACTTAGTTACTCCTGGGCTAAACCATGTTGCTTTCAGGGGGAGTCAAGTTAATTGTATTCTTTGCATGCAGGGATATATGTTTGAATTGCTTACTGCACACAGATACTGACCAGCTTTACTATCACACTGTTATTTAGTCTTGGGATAGGAAACATCACCTCTTAACTCTAATACTGTTTGCAACAGATGAAATATGACTCCCCTGCAATCAACATGGTTTAGCCCAGGAGTAACTAAGTTCAAGCACTTAACTAGGTCTGGATCCAGCCCATTATATCTAAACCCCACGGTTTTTGAACACTTACCTCCCTTGCTCTGGCCTTTTGGCTTGGTGGGAGAATTTTCGTTCCTCTGCCTGGCCATTAGGCTCGACCGTACCAACTCTGCACTTTTAATTTTCTTTCCCTGTTTGTCACTTTCACTATTGTGTCACTTTTTTACTTGGATTGGGGGGTTTGGCTACAGGTTGTGTGGCCCACTGGTTCCTATCCCCCTGCTGCTTCTCTGATTACGTTGCATGAGAGAGAGACACATTTGTTGTGCTTTACTGGCTACAAGTGGCAGGGATAGTTGGAGTTCTTTTGGAGAGGGCTTTAGACCAAGCCCTGTGCACTATTTGTGTTTTGCACTTCACTTTTTTTTACAGAGCACCAAAAGTCACATTCCTGACTTTTCATAAAAAAAATAAAAAAAGAGCCAAGAGCGCTTGCATACATAGCTTACAATTCCTCTACACCTCTGTGGTGTCTACTACTGGTATGAACTACAAAAGAACGACCCTTTCGTACAATACCCCCCGGGTTGTGATGAAGATTAGTGTTTTCCTTAGAAAATTCGATGCCACCCTGCAAAATATACATTTTACCAATGGAATCAGATATTTTAAACTACAGCAGCTGGTATAGAGAACAGGGTGAGATGTGAGGGAGCAAACAGTTATCTGTATGTTATTGCTGTTAACTGTATATCAACATGCTCCATAATTTATCAAGGTGTTGATTATATGTTATTTGCTATATTATTTGTTATTTTTAATTTACCACTTACCACTGTTATTTGTATATCTACAAGTTCTATTGCGTTTTACTGACAAAACTTGTAGGACACCACTTTGCATATTTTTATACCATTTATATGGAGTTATTTTTCTACTTGTTTTAATTTCTTACCTGCTATTTTATATGCTATTTTATACGTGGATATTAATGTATTTTTTGCATTTCCTGTTGTTTTTACATTATCATGCTTTGTTCACAAATTTGATTATTTTACTACCTAATTATATCTTAATGTATTACGGTAGCACTATTTTCACTAAGTCTGGGTATTTTAATGTTCTATCTTCGGCATCTGTGGGCTGCCCGTTTTGTTATGCTAATTGTGTTCTAATGTTCTATCACCTACTTCCCCATGTTTTTATGCCAGTGTTTTTAGCAATGACGGCTTCTGTCTGAGTTTACTGTAAGTTTAGCGAGTATGCGGCAGGTGTGGATTGGGACAGCCAATTAGAACACTTGGCAAGCTTTAAATACTTCCCACAGACTATGAGAGATCACCACTTTGAGAAAGAAAGACAACCCCCTTGATCTAATATTCAATTCAGTTCGGCATCTCTCCACAACGGACGTCTGATTGCAGTCTCTCCTGTTGCATTTCACCTGGACGGCTCCCGCCCCTTAGTGACTGCGCTGCAGTTTCTCACCATCTTGCACAGCCGGGTAAGATCTGCTTGATCAGTTATGGACTTTACTTTATTTTATTGTTTATAGAGATTTGTAATAATTGCAGGGTTATCCGGATTGAAGCAAATCGACAGGGGATACAGTATGGGTGTGGGTCCCCACAAAGAAAATCTGATTTGCAAACTGGCTGGGATTTTGATTGCATATGCCTCGAAGCGGCATTGCAATCGATCCATGTGCTCCACGGAGCACGGATCCACGGAGCACCGAAAGCCCGTGGTCCGAAAATTTGTAAAAAAAAATAGTCCCCCACTCCTTTCCCTAACCCTCCCCTCTCACTACCCTAACCCTAACCCTCCCTTCCTGGCAGCCTGACCCTAACCCTCTCTTAGTTGTAGCCTAACCCTAACCCACCATTTCTTGCAGCCTGACCCAAACCCTCCCTCCCCTGCAGCCTGATCCTAACCCTAACCCCAACCCTAACCCTGCAGAGATAATTTACTTACCTGTTCCAGGTCCGACAATAGCAGCGGCGGAGGTGCGGTGGAGGGATATTGCTCATTGCGAAATTGAATGGGTGAAGTATACCGAACGGCATACTCACCCATTAATTTTTAAAAAAGTAGGTCGCGTTAAGTATAGGAAAAAGGAACATTCGAAAATGAACTTTCGGGTGTTCCTTTTTCGAAATTCTGAGTTTCTTTGCGGAGAGTGTAACCGTACAGTATTATGGACTTTTTACTTACACCTGCTGCTACTATTTTTCTATCCCTTTGAGTTCATTCATTTATATTTCTATATTAGTACCAGTTTGTTTGTTGGTAGGTGCAGTCTTTGAGGTGTATTTACTATATTTTTTGTAGTTACCTGTCCTATTATGTAATATCGGCATCTCCCACAAATTGTAGAGGTCTTCATCTGATTGGAGAATGGACTAATGTCTCTCAGTGTTGAGTAATAGCTGCAAAGAAGCATGGAGTTAGAGTAGGGAGGATGTGAGGATCATAGCACATTGGGTGATATCAGATATCATGATGTTCTAGATGGGAAAAGCAGGTTGTGGATGCAGAGCAGAGTTGCCGACTTTCTATTGCTCACCTCTGGAAGATCACAGAGGGAAGAAATAGATGCCGGTATGGAGACAGGTCTTGATGTGAAGCCCCACACCTGTCCATCAGTGGCACTTTTCATAATACTACATTACTCTCAATACCCCTTTAAAAGTATTATCTTTTTGGAGGAAGTCCTCTTCCTTTCTGTATTTTGCTACCCTCCCTCCCTTGTATTTTGATGTCTGCTGTGTGCTGTCAGTGCAAGGTTGTGCAGCAAGCCAACGCTGCATAGTTCTGGACTCAGGTGGTGTTTATGCTGTGGTGGCATCCTATTGTATGTGTTTAGATGGAGGCAGCCTTTAGTTCTTGTCTCAGTGGGCAGTCTCAGTTTTGTTTCTCTTGTTGGGTGGATTGGCAAGGTGAATGAGAATGCTGTATTTGTTAATTTTCTATTTATTTTATTGTTAAATTCTGTTTTTACTTGTTGAAGCATTCACGAGCCACAATCAAAACTTTAACATTATCATATTATTATGAAGTCTTTAATTTAAAAAAAAACCCAAACTGCAGCCAGGTAGCCAGCAATACCTTATTCACACTGTGAGAGAAATTTCCTCTCACAGGATGTCATGTGACCTCACCCCGAGCCTGGCTAAAGAGACCTCCTTCTGGTTCACTGACAGCCAGGATCTTAAGGTAAGATTTGTAAGTTTTTAATTAATATTAGCATATTTAACTTTAACTAGGAGACTTTTGATGTATACACATATGGAATATACATACTGTATACATACTTACATGCTTATTACAAGTGAATGGATGGATAGATAGATAGATAGATAGATAGATAGATAGATAGATAATAGATAGATAGATAGATAGATAGATAGATAGATAGATAGATAGATAGATAGATAAAAAAAATAGATATAGAACGTTTGGCAGAGAAGGCACTCCAATAAATAATAATAAGTAATTACAACTTACTCTATTGCCAGTCTGTTATGGCTGAATAGCCACATACATACAGATACAAAAACAGGGACGGCACTCAGAAATGATTAGAGGAGTCCAGGGCTATTATAACAAGGATTGACAGAATTGTATTCAGGGACTGTCCCTCACATATTTCGTAAACCATTCCTGAACAATTTTTGCTGTGTGGCAGAGTGTGTTATTCTTTGTAAAGGAGCCACTATCATCAGGAAATACCATTGTTATGAATGGGTATAATTTATCTGCAAAGATTTCCAGCTCCACATTGCCTCACAGACTAGCCTTTGCTCGACATGCGCATTCATAAACATTACGGACCTGATTGAAAGTTACTGAGATCACTACACTTGCCCATTTTTTAAATCTATCTATCTCATGTCTGTCTGTCTGTCTGTCTGTCTCATGTCTGTCTCATGTCTGTCTCATGTATATCTCATGTCTATCTCATGTCTGTCTGTCTGTCTGATATCTATCTCATATCTATCTATCTATCTATCTATCTATCTATCTATCTATCTATCTATCTATCTGAATATCTATCTGTCCCTGATGAACTGATATATGTTTAGCAATAAACTGAAATGTTGAATTTACTTGGATTTACATTTATTAGAGGTTTATAAGCTGATTAGTAGTTCATACTAAAAAAATAAATATTAGAATTTTCTGTAATTAAAAAAGATATGAATAATGCTTAAATGGCTTCAGTAAACTGCATTTTGTTCCTTGAATCTCTTTTATATGGAACTACTTTTTTTTTTAATGTAAAGCGATAGGTAAGATATTTTATCAGACTAAATATAAGTTAAGTAATGTATTAAAGAACTATATCTAACTATGTCGGGGTAATAAATGTGTAATGATAATAAACAAGAAAATGAACAATAAGCATATGCAGTAAACCAATTTCTTTAACATTTCATTTTGTTATTTGTCTTCATACCGTTCTTTCCTTTAATTAAGTTGCTTAAGGAATAACAGTCTAAAAATTATTGCTATGTATTGTAAAAAGGCAATTTGTAAAGCAATCAAAATGGCTTGAAATGTTTCATTAAAATACGTTAATCAGTGAAATAATTAGTTCATTTGATGGACAGACTTTTGTTTCCAATTAAAAATATATATTTACATTTTCAATTATCTTTGTTCAGTCATTATATTAAATGTAAATATTACAATAAATACATGAAACATATATAAAATAAAACTATTGCAACTTCATAAATATTAATATGTAAAATAATATAACCGCTACTCCTAGTTAATATTCAGTGTAACAGTTTTTGCAGTATATATATAACTGTACTTAAATCCATAGGGTTGCCAATTTATTCCTGTTACATAATTTAAAGATATGCATATCTGCCAAGAAAAAGAAAGAGCAAAGAAAAAGCTGCACTGATAGTATAGTACTAAATGTGTGTTGTAATAAGGTTTATCTGATATTTCTTTAAAATTCCTGGTATAAGGGGTCTTAATCTACCAAATTTTACTCTATATAACCAGGCAGCCCAATGACGCCATTTTAGTGATTGGTTACAAAACACCTTTGGTTTACACCAATACTAAACTAGTAGTTTATCAACGTTTTTCATTTACATGATGCTGAGATACCTGATGATATTAAAAAAAAAAAACTACTTAGGACGACACGAAAATTATGGTTCATTCTCCACCACCGATTTAAACTAAACCCTTATATATTCCTACACCTTCCTTTTATCGGTAACCCAAGGTTTCAGGACTGCATTACCGCTCATCTCTTCTCCTCATGGAGGAGAGAGGGAGTGTTTTCTATTAACTAGCTGCTTGACACTGTTTTGAAGAAACTTCTCACCTTTGCACAAGCTAGAGTTAAATACCCTTTTCTACATAATTTTAACATGGCCTTCCTACAGGCATAACACTACATTAGGGGGGAAATAAGAAAACTCTCCCCAACAGATTGGGAAAACCTCCTTGATAAAATCTTACTAAAAATGTCACCTAAAAAACATGCCATATTCCAATTTTACCAAATTCTGGGACATGTACTTGAATATACAAACTCATCTGCAAGTTTGGCCCAAAGGACCAATAATTTTTCCTCTCTTACCCCAGAAGTTTTGCTAAAAGAATTGACATGCTCTTTCCCCTCTTAGGCGATATAAAATGTGTCTTTCACAGGGCCATTCCTGCCTCAAATATGGGTCGCCAGAGGTGGATCAGAAGCACTGCTTCTGGGATTGCCCGCCAGTTAGGAGGTTTTGGGTAGGAATTCTCAGATTCTCTAACGAGTTTCTGGTGCATTCATTCCCACTAACACTGGAAGGGGCTATCTTTGGGATGTTTCCCAAAGATTATAGAGCATCAAAAGGGTCGGCTCTGGCTAGAAAAAAGTCTCCAGGTGTGGATCCATCCATGTCTGCCCCCGGTTCACACATGTCTCTTTTAGAGAAAAGCTTTATCACATATTTAGGATGGACTGGCTGGAGGCCACGCTGTAGAAGGAGACACAGGTGGAGAGACTTTTTGATACTTGGGAAAGCTTTATCAAAGTATTATTGGAGGGGATTAAAAAGTCAGATCTTGAAATGTTTTAGAACTACTATTATGGTATGTTACAGCCTTATTCCAAAATGGAATAAATTAATTTTTTTCCTCAAAATACCACATAATGACAACGTAAAAAGTTTATGGGAGATTTTGGCAAATTTATAAAAAAAAAATCAAAAATCAAATAAATCACATGTACATAAGTATTCACAGCCTTTGTTCAATACTTTGTTTATGCACCTTTGGCAGCAAGTCTTTTAAATCTTTTTGAATATGATGCCACAAGCTTGGCACACCTATCTTTGGGCAATATCGCCCATTCCTCTTTGCAGCACCTCTCAAACTCCATTAGGTTGGATGGGAAGCGTCGGTGCACAGCCATTTTCAGATCTCTCCAGAGATGTTCAATCGGATTTAAGTCTGGGCTCTGGCTGGGCCACTCATGGACATTTGCAGAGTTGTCCTGAAGCTACTCCTTTGATATCTTGGCTGTGTCATTATGGTCGTTGTCATGGTGAAAGCAGAACCGTCACGCTGAAAGAAGGACCGCCACCCGAGTCTGAGGTCAATAGCGCGCTGGAGCAGGTGTTCATCCAGGATGTCTCATGCATTGCTGCATTCATCTTTCCCTCTGTACTGACTAGTCTTCCAGTTCATGCCAGTTGGCCTGGTTTCCTCCAAACATAACGTCTGGCATTCACGCCAAAGAGTTCAATCTTTGTCTCATCAGACCAGAGAATTTTGTTTCTTATGGTCTGAGAGTCTTTCAGGTGCATTTTGGCAAACTCCTGGTGAGCTGCCATGTGCTATTTACTAAGGAGTGGCTTCTGTCTGGCCACTCTACCATACAGGCCTGACTGGTGGATTGCTGAAGAAACGGTTGTCCTT
This sequence comes from Limnodynastes dumerilii, assembly GCA_011038615.1. NCBI lineage: Eukaryota > Metazoa > Chordata > Amphibia > Anura > Limnodynastidae > Limnodynastes > Limnodynastes dumerilii. The sequence goes on along the minus strand of WWET01000197.1, from coordinate 271,709 downwards.
CTGGAAGGTTCTCCTCTCTGCACAGAGGAATGCTGTAGCTCTGACAGAGTGACCATCAGGTTCTTGATCCCTAGCCCTTATCCCCCGATCTCTCAGTTGAGCCGATGAAGATGAAGTTGAGCCGACCGGGCAGCTCTAGGAAGAGCCCTGGTGGTTCTGAACTTCTTCCATTTACAGATAATGGAGGCCACTATGCTCATTGGGACCTTCAAAGCAGCAAATATTTTTCTGTTTCTT
>WWET01000197.1:239717-271398 GCA_011038615.1 Limnodynastes dumerilii | reverse complement strand
AATTCCTTTGACTTCATGCTTGGTTTGTGCTCTGACATGCACTGTCAAGTGTGGGACCTTATATAGACAGGTAGGTGTCTTTCCAAATCATGTCCAATCAACAGAATTTACCACAAGTGGACTCCAATTAAGCTTTAGGAACATCTCAAGGATGATCAGTGGAAACAGGATGTCCCTGAGCTCAATTTTGGGCTTTATAGCAAAGGCAGTGAATACTTATGTACATGTGATTTCTTAGTTTTTGATTTTTAATAAATTAGCAAAAAAACTCCCCCCAAAAATGTTCACGTTGTGATTATGGGGTATTGTGTGTGTAATTTTGAAAACATTTATTTAATCCATTTTGGATTAAGGCTGTAATACAACAAAATGTGGAAAATGTGTAGCACTGTGAATACTTTCCAGATGCACTGTATGTGTAAAAGTAAAGTATTTTTCCTGAATGCAAAAGATTAAAAATTTATAAGCACATGGTTTAGCTGAGCTATACACTTACACCTGTTTTGCCCTTACTCCCAAAGGTTCGGATTCAGAGCTGCGCTTCTGTCTTTTTTTGGAAGCGCCGCAGAAATTAGCATTGTGCTTGCTCACAATGGAAGCGAGCACAGAAAGACGGGCGTAAGGGTACCCATCCGTCTGTTTTCGCATCCGATAGCACTGCGCTAGTGGAATTGGAAGTTCCACAATATATATATAAATGAGAAAAGGGTGTTTTTCTCATTTAATAATGCGGTGTGGTGCTGTCTGGTGCCTGTGCATATACCTAGCAGGCCACCAGATATGTCAAAATTAAGAAAACCCCCCCCCACAAACACAAACATTTATAACACCCCCCAATAAATAAATAATATCGGCCCTACAAGGCATGCTGGAGAACCACTAGCGCCAGCATGCCTTTCCTTCATGGACCACTGCGCCATCTTAATGACCCCAAAACGAAAAAAAATTTTAGGCAATTCAATGGTAAAAGAAAGAAAAAATACAGTAAAAATCATTAAAAAAAACATACTTACCTGCTCTGTTGGGATCCAGTCTTGTAAGCTTTTAATCCTGGGGGTGGGGGGGTCTTTGCAAAAAAATAGAAAAAATTTGGGAACGTCGCAACATATGTCCTGCAAGCAAGACATCCCGGTGCTAATGACAGTTCTACTGTCATTGGGTCATAGAAACGTTCCCACACTGGCCAAGGGTATAAATATGACCCAACGACATTAAAACTGTATGACAGTTCTACTGACAGTAGCACCTCTGAATAGGATTGTAGATCCGCTAAAACTCTGAATCCGGGCCAAACTCTAAATCAGCTCCAATGTCCTTGAATAGAGTGTTGGGGTAATTGTCTTCACGCTGTGGAGATTGCATTAGAAAGATAAGAATCAACTGTAATCAATTATACACATTCCAATATGTGTACACAGACTGGTGTCTAAGTAATTACCTTGGTACTTCATAATTAGTGATAAAACAGCTTCCCAGGCTAAAAATATATTCACTTATTGGTCAGGAGGTTCTATTGGAATGTATGAATGTACTAGTAGGATCAGACAAGTCATCAGGCGCATGCAGAGCAGGACTGAAGGTGAGGAAATAGCAAAAAACTCTTGTGACCAAGTCCTGAAGCTTCTGAACCTTGTCTGGGGAAGAAAAACTCATAACGCATGTTGAAATTGTTCCGAAGAGCACCATCCGCTAACTCAGTACCAAATTCGACTTGGGTAGATTAAGGATCCACCCCTGATCCTGCAACACCTGGCTGGATACGGCTAGATGGCAACATAAAATTACCTGATAAGGAGGATGTCCAAACAGGGAATGATTGTGATTCCCTGCGAGCAAAGCAGAGCTGCTATTACAGTCATGATCTTGCTTCTCTCCCTGCTCTATTCCCTCCCCTCAGCTGGGAGGGAATAGAGCTCAGCTTAAAGAAAATGGCAGCCGCCATCTTGAAAAGAAGCTCCAGCTCCTATGAGTTGGTAGCCCCGAGCTCCTTACTCTTCTGAAAATGGGGGAAGTGACTCAGCCCGTGCTGTGAGCCTTCTCCTAGGGAGTACCTATAATGGCAAATGATCCCTGAGAATGAGGTTGTCAGCGATATCAGAAGTTTAAAAAAATTTAAAAATTATACAGCAAAAACTGTCTGTTAGCAGTGGTTGAAGGGAGGAGGAGCCAGCTACTGTAAAAGGCTTAACTGTTTAATTACCCACTCCTTCCAGTGCCGTATTAATCCCATAGTACAGTTTCTCCCAGATGAGATGAAAAAGAAATATACATTAACAAGAGACCCAGGAAGAGCCAGTGAACAGCGGAGCTTAGACTCAGTACCCTGTAGGTAAAGAGAAAGTAGAAGGGGTTTGAGCAGTTGACAGAGCTCTAACACACTATATAGTAAAAATCCAGCTAGCTAGAGTAGCTAATTTTACCGGCGCAAGTGTCTAACACATAAGTACAAAAAAGTGGGTTTAGCAAATACTATTCAAGTATGTAAATAAAACAATAAATGAATGGGTCTCCTTCGGAACAGCTGCTCTTAGTTTGGAACTGTGTGGTTCTAAACACTAGCCAAAACAAATATTTAGATACAAAAAGCGCTCGTTCTATTTGAAACTTATCCAATCTTTAATATGAGGTCAAAATTAAAACAGTTAAAAAGCAACAATATAAAAAAAAAATATCATACAAAGTGGTACATTAGCTATAAAATCTGTGTCTGTAGCCACAGAATTAATGTACAATTACAGTCTTATTCCTAATGGTCTCCTAACACTACAGACCCTAATAGATCTAGATCTGTTGGAAATTAAACAATGTCCCCCCTTAGCACCCTCAGAGTACCTTGTGCTGATTTTCCGGAAGATTGGAAGTCCAACCAACCTCCAACATGTAACAGAAGGTTTTCATATGTTACATACAGACAAAGCTGTTCTTGTCACGCTCACTGTAATACGGACATCCACTCTGTTCTCGTGCAAATGTGGATTATCCAAAAACTTGCCAGCCAGCTTAAGGAATCAGATCTTGTGATTAATTGGGCAATTTTTTGGTCCTTCCAGTCCATTTTGTACAATTTGTATCTTAAAACAGATTTTTTCTGATACATTTGTCTGCGACTGTCTGTTAAGTGCCTCAGATATCTAAATACTAAAGAGTCAAAAACCAGACATTATAACCAGCAATGTATGTCTCACATTGCAGGATATTTAACAAGCATCTGTCCCACTCAGCTTCTGAGTCTGCACACACCTCCCAGCTGAATAGGAAGCAAAGTAGCAAAACATTAACCCTTACACGCTGGGCTTTTCAGCAGATAATCTTTCCAATCGCACAATCAAAAGACCGGATAGCTTACCAGTGTGTACTGTACAAAGATCGCCTATTAGATACAGTACACACTTGCAAAAAGCAAAAGATATATTTCCATCATTGATCTGGCATATTTGGAGTTCAAAAAGATCAAATGAAAAGATCACAGACAGTTTTAAAAGATTTTTGAGCATCTTTGGCAGTACACACTGGTAAGATATCTAGTGAAACGGTCTTTTGATTGTGTGATTGGAAATAATATCTTTCGAAAAAGCTTCAGTGTGTACCCAGCCTTACACAACTTTCTGGTCAGACTGATGGCATATATTACCTATATTGGAGCGGGGTTTCTCTTTCCTTCTTGCTTCTTTTGCTTATCTGTTGCTTCCTTTATGAGTTTCCTGGGATAGCCTCTTTGTAGGAATCTCTAGCAGAAAATGTGATTGCTGCAGGAATTTTTCATTTATGGAACAATACCTTAAGAAATTGAGAGCATGGGACATAATTATTTCATGTTGGCAGACGGCAGTTTGAGGATAATATGAAACTGATAAAATCAACATTTTTTAAATAATGTTGCCATCACTGGGGCATGTAAGAAACGGATCCATTTAGAGTCTGCATGCTTTATAGATGAAGGTGAGGTTCCATTAAATTAAGTTTACTGTATTTATGAAATCCACTACTTTGTCTTCCATACCATCCCAAATGAAATGTAGGTCTTCTATGTATCTCTTAAAAAACGTTATTTTAGAGCCTATAGTGGTGCTAGCCTAGATGTTTGCCTGTTCCCACTTCCCAATGTAAATATTAGCATAGATGAGGCAAATGTTGTCCCCATAACTGTGCCTTGGGTCTGTAGGAAAAATGTATCTCTAAAGATAGAGTTATTGGACCTGATTCACACTTAAGAATCTTCTTAAAATAAGAATTTAAAGTCACTCCTGGGCAAAACTATGTTGCTTTCGGGGGGGGAGTCAAGTTAATTGTAGTCTTTGCATGCAGGGATATATCTTTGAATTGCTTGCTGCACACAGATACTAACCAGCTTTACTATTACACTGTTATTTAGACTTGGGATAGGAAACATCACCTCTCAACACTAGTACTGTTTGCAACAGATGAAATATGACTCCCCTGCAATCAACATGGTTTAGCCCAGGAGTGACTTTAAGTTCTTATTTTAAAAAGATTCTTAAGTGTGAATCAAGACCTTTGTGAGAAACCATATACTTCATTCTTTTTTAAAGAAATGATTACATCCTTGTTGGTAAACTGGGGTCTCTCTGTAAATCTGCCTCTACGGTCGCAAAACCTCTATTATGGGGAATAGGGACCTGATTCACACTTAAGAAGCTTCGGCTTCTTAAGTGCGGTGAATTAAGAAATGAGCTACTATGCATACAAAGTAGCTCATTTACGCAATCTATGTTCCATTTAGATACGTAGATTGACTACGTGCAGTCATTAAAGACTGCATGTAGAAAAATTAGGCAGGAGGAGGCGTGCCAAGGCAGCCTCGGGGAGGAGATAGGTAGGGAGAGGGATGTAGATTAGACAGGGAGGGTGGGGAGAGTCATTCTCCATGTGTGGTTTCCTTCTTAAGAAGGAAATTACACACAGTAAGATAAGGTAGCCCTATGGATCTGTCCGCACCTAACTCACTCTTAACTGTGAATACAGTCCTAGATGTATAGAGGGCCTGCATATCAATTGTGACTCAAGTGTAGGAGGGTTCCTATTTGAAAGCCTTTATAGAATATGGAATTGCAATTTAGCCAAATTACACTTTTAGCCATTGTACATATAGCCGGACTTCATATCTATGAATACAAAAGAAAGTGATTTTATCCCAAATATAATGGGACTATCGGGGGTTGTCAAATTTTTTTATTAATTTTTGGGATGTGATAAAATATTGGTATAATGGGAAACTTGTATTCACTAGGGAGGTCTCAGCTGTCAGGGTTATAAATGCTCCCCTATCATTGGTAATAAGATTGTTGTTAAAATCTGAGAATTTTTTAAAATTCCTGTGTCAAGGAATATATCGATGTAACTCCCTCTTGACTCCACTAAATAATATTTAGAAAGTAATATTGGGTAAATTAACTAGTGATTTTATTTCCTTAGGGGACTGGGCCAAATGAAAGCAAGGATTTTTAAAGAAATGCCTTTTGAGGATAAGATTTCTTACATATAGACTTTAGTCTAGTCTAGTATATAGATATAATTTATTGACATATGGGCTAGGTGCGAATATGTCTGATAAGTGGTGAGTAGGTTAAATATCCCTGTTCCTTGTCTGACTGGTTTGTGTTTTGTTGTTTTGCATTGTTTGCCACTGCCTCTTTTTCCTTGCCTACACTGAATCTTTGTTTTATATCTAAATTATATACCTTTATCTGCATTAGACAGATTATTCTAACTGACTTCAGCATAATTTAGTGGTTCCCAAACTTTCTCAGGTGTCCCTGTTTTTTTTAGCAGCCAAGTTCAAAGAACTTAATAATTGCAGAAGATGTGTAGGTGGGTTTGGAGAAACAGTTACTTCAAAGAAAACAGTATTTTTGTATTTTAATAAATAAAGTGTCATCCAGTTAGGATAAATAATACTCTTGCAACTGGACATCTATATCCTTTGCTGTTTTTTTGCTCTTCTTTCTTTAAAATAACACTTTCCTGGTGGTGAGATGATGGTCCCGATGCACATGGGATCCTTTACCCCTGATGCGTGTTTTGCTGTCTTCCTAAAATGGATTAGTTAAATTGAACTAATCAGCACCTTATTTCACTCTCATGGCACCAATACTAAGGTAGAATAGCGATAGATACTTGCCCAGAATGGGGGGAAGCGTGGCTGTGAGACCGCTAGTACTCTGAATTGGGATAGTGACTCTGGTGATAGAGTAGGACGTTTATGTCAAATTTCTCATACATGAGAAATTTTAATATTGTATAAGTAATTTCTCTATAATAAAGTCTTCTAATTTTAATTGATTGGATAATTTTTGCTGTAGATAAATTGAGTGGCTGTGCACCAAAAAAGTGGTTTTCTTTACCCAGTTTACTTTCTAGTGCTGGGCTTGTTTGTCTTTCTAGTGCTTGTTTGTTTGTTAAATAAAGAGAATGGTTTAAAATATAAAACTGAACTGATCCCCTCTTTATTCAATCATGCACTGATTACTCCAATTCTGAAAAAACAAAAATTAGACCCAAACTCTCCTTCCAATTATAGTTCCATTTCCCAGCTCCCTCAAAGCTGCTTGAAAGTCTTGCTTACACTCGCCTCACTCACTTCCTTTCCTTACACAATCTACTAGATCCTCTCCAGTCAGGCTTTTGTTCTCAATATTCCACCGAGACGGCACTGACCAAGGTGGTCAATGATTTAATCACTACTAAATCTAAAGGTCACTATTCTCTTCTAATTCTCCTGGATCTTTCTGCTGCTTTTGACACTGCTGACCACTCTCTTCTCATACAAATGTTACAATCACTGGGTATTTAGGACACAGCCCTTTCCTGGTTCACATCCTACCTATCTAATCGCTCTTTCAGTGTTCACTTTTTTGGATCCCCCTCTCCTGCCCTTCCACTATCTGTTGGAGTACCACAAGGCTCAGACTTGGGTCCATTTCTTTTCTCTATCTATACCACTTCCCTTGGACAACTCATAAATTAAATTTGTTTTCAGCATCAACTCTATGCAGATGATACACAAATCTAGCATTTCACCCTGATCTATCACCAACCGTGTTGGCTCGAATAATTGAATGTCTCTGCCATTTCATCCTGGATGTACTCACGCCATCTTAAAATTAATCCTTCAAAAACAGAGCTATTAATATTTCCTCCTGCCAATAAAAGCTCTCTCTATTTCTGTTAACAACACTGAAATATTCCCTACATTTTAAGCTCGCAGCCTAGGTGTTACACTTGACTTTGAACTATCCTTTGTGCCCCACATACAATCTGTTTATAAATCCTGTTATATACACCTAAAAATCATTTCCAGAAAACGGAAATATCTCTCACAAGACACTGATAAAACTCTTATTTATGCACTGATCATCTCCCTGCAATGCTCTCCTTATTAGACTCCCATAATACAAAGTAACCCTTCTACAGTCTATATTGCATACAGTAGCAAGACTGATGTTCTTTGCAAAATGTTCAGAGCTAGTCCACTCTGTTAAACTCTACACTGGTTGTCTGTTTACTACAGAATCAAATACAAAATCCTCTTACTAACCTATAAAATCATAAACAACAAGGCATCTGCATATATATCCTCACATGTCTCAAGATATATCCCAGCTGCTCTCCCAGATTATCACAAGACCTACAACTCTCTTCTACACTTCATAAATGCTCTGATTCCCAGTTACAGGACTTCTCCTGTGCTGCACCGACTCTCTGGAATAACCTTCCTTGCCCATTAATACTATCCTCTACTCTCCAAACTTTAAAGCACTCTCTTAAAATTCACCTCTTCAGACAAGCTTATCAAATTATTCAACCTATTTAAACTTTATTTACCATATTAAAAACCACTTTTCTTTTCACTTTGCCTTTACATTATTAATACAAACCTGCACATTCTCTTTTTTCTATCGAAAATTCTCTTATGTCATTGTGTGATATATAGCACTTGCCCTTATGTATCAAACCCACTGTCCTATAGAGTGTTAGCTTGTGATCAGGGTTTATACTAATTTTAAAAAATTGTAAAGTGCTACTTAATCTCCTGGCGCTATAAAAATCTGTTAATAAATAATAAATAAATAATCAGCTCAATTATTGTATACAGCGCTTATTAAAGAGTAACTGTCATTTCTTCCTGAAACTGCAGCTTTGTCTTGTAGCTTCTGCTTTGTTTTAAGTTCTATGGGGCAGATCCTAAACTAAGTCCGACGGGGGAATTACATTTTTCAAGATCGTAATTCCCCTGTCCTGTAGGTTGTGCGCATGCTCACAACTTTAAGATATCGTACTGGCTGGTGTACGTAACAGAATTACGTACGCCAGTGGGTATGTTAAAGATGTGTTAACCCTATTTTGCTATGGTTGTATCTCTGCCATAGAGGTGGAAATAGCCATGTAAAATAGGGTTAGGGGCAGGGGAAGACCCGTTATGATCAGGTATGCGGCTGAAAGGCCGCATATGTGACCTTAAGAGATAAGGTAGGAATCAGTACACGTAGGTGTCCAAATTTCCTACCGACAGCAGGGAGTACACAGAACATGCACTCCCCACTACGAGGACGGCCGTAATGATCTTGTAAGGCGCTCATAGGTCTGAAACCAGCCCTTTGTCTGTAAGTAACAAAGGCTAAAGCAGTGACTGAAATGGAAATTTAGAAGTGGTGGAATGGAGATTTAGAAGTGGTGATATGGAAACAGAAAACAATACAAATGAATGGAGATTCATAGCTTTTCATTTAAATCAGTGGGCGAAGTGATGGTATGGCATACCACTGCATATCGCCTTCTTCAAACTCTAGGCTAAAGTTCATTTTTTTCCCAATGAGCTTGATAGATTGTATAACAATAAATAAACTTGAGGAATCTTGACCAGATCCAGACTTCAGATTTGTGTGTGTGTGTGTGTAGAGCTGAAATGATTAGATTTATGCAGAATAGTAATCACAGATGTGCAAATCCAGACACTCTGCTACCACTCAACTTGGATGATGGAAGTTTTGACATACCCAGCTTGAAATTTTTTCACTTGTGTTTTAGTAAAATAGCAATAATTCATATGTCTGGATTAGTTAGCAGTGTGTTGAGATACCTATGCTGTCAGTGGCATCACAATTTTTTGTTGGGAGGGGTGTCACAACTTTTTTTTTGGGGGGGGGGGGGGGGGAAAGAATTTAGCCCTCCAATTGGTGCCCTCTCTTCCCATGGTGTGCCCCCCTATTTGCAAACTTATCTTGCTGAAGCTCTTCTCCTCTCCTCTCCTCTCCTCTCCGGTGCACTCTCACTGAATGTCGCCGACATGACCTTGGGGTCACACTACCATCACTGAAATAGGAGGGAACTGCTGTAGAGGAGACACTGACAGAGAATTGCACAGATGGTGTTTTGGGGGTGACAAGATACCCCCTGGCCCCCCCGTTCTGTAAACTCTACATAATAATTTCAAGTTACACCCATTTGAGAGAGCAACCTAACGCCCTTGTCAGAAGTGTCCTTTTTATCAGTGGCGGGCTGGGCCGCACCAATTTTTCTTCGTTTTGGGCCGGTCCCTTGTGGTCTAGTGAGGCCACATAGTCCGCGGCACATGTACAGTACAGCAGCGGACTATATGGCCGGACCATGTGCCGCGGAGGAGGAAGAGAAGCACACTGACATCTCTGCTATCAGCTGCCTCTGTGGTTACACAGAGCAGCTGATCGCAAACCTCCTTAGGTGGTATGACATTAAAGTCAACCTCCCTGACAAATTCGCAGGAGATCGCAGCCAGTTCCATATTTTCAAAGAAAACTGTCGGTTGTATTTCCGGCTTCGTCCCAATGCTTCCGGAACTGAGTCTCAGCGAGTCGGTGTTATTATCACCCTCCTCCAAGGTGATCCGCAAGCCTGGGCATTCAGTTTACGTCCGGGGGATCCAGCTCTCCAGACAGTTGATGCTTTCTTTGAAGCCCTAGGATTGCTATACGAGGATCCGGACCGCACGGCTACTGCAGAGTCCAAGCTCCGTTCCTTGAGGCAGGGCAGGAAATCAGCTGAGGAGTATTGCTCTGAGTTTCGTCGCTGGGCTAATGATTGCGGCTGGAACGATCCTGCCCTCCGCAGTCAATTCCGCATCGGGCTTTCTGACCAGGTCAGGGACGCCATTGTCCAGTTTCCGGCATCTCGTACTCTGGAGGAATTCATGAGTCTGGCGATCAAAGTCGACCGGCGTCTGAAAGAACGCCGTCTTGAACGGGACTCTGCCGTCAGTTTCTCAATGGCTCATACGCCGCCAGAATTTCAATCCTCAGAGGAACCCATGCAGATTGGGTCTTACCGGCTCTCCAAGGAAGAGAAGGCCCGTAGACGGAACCTAGGATTGTGTCTTTACTGTGGAGGGAAAGGCCATCGGGCAGACTCATGCCCAAAGAAGCAACTACAGCCGTCGGGAAAAGAGTAACCCAGCCGGTTTGCGAGGAGCTCCGGTTGGGTGTACATCTAGTCTCCTCAAGAAATGCACTACTGGTCCCAGCCCGACTGGTCCTTAGGGATCACGAAGAACAACTCTCCGCCTTTGTGGACAGCGGGGCAGCTGGGAACTTCTTGGACATGGAATTGGTCCAGGCGCTAAAGATTCGGGTCCAGAAGTTGGATGCTCCTGTTTTTACTGTGGGCCTCAATGGTCAAGCCTTATCTGAAGAACCCATCCTCCTTAAGACGGAGCCTATTCAAATGTACATTGGTTGTTGCCATTCTGAAGAAATTGAATTTCTGGTGACAAATTGTGCCTCAATCCGTCTGGTCTTGGGGCATCCTTGGCTCGGTTTTCACAATCCATCTATTGATTGGTCTCTGGGGGAGATTGTTCGGTGGAGTGAATACTGCGAGGAGACGTGCATTTCCCGTCCAGTCCACATAGGCCAAATCGCAGTGGAGAAGATTCCCTTGCAGTATAGGGAGTTTGCTGATGTTTTTCCAAGCAAGCGGCCGAAGTTCTACCCCCTCACAGGCACTATGATTGTGCTATCGAACTCATTCCAGGAGCCAAGCTACCCAAGGGTAGACTATTCTCTCTATCCCAACCTAAATCAGCTGCCGTGGAGAAGTACATCAAGGAAAATTCGGAGTGGGGGTTCATACGTCCTTCAAAGTCTCCAGTAGGTGCCGGGTTCTTCTTCGTCGGGAAGAAAGATGGATCCCTCAGGCCCTGTATTAATCTTATCAAGTGAATAACATTATTGAGAGGAATTTTTTCATCATCAGACAGGATGAAATTTTGAGAGAAATCCTACCTGAGAAACCACGAATAATTTATAAGAAAAATAAAAACCTGAAACAAGGAGGCCACTTAAAACAAGAGAGACCCTCAGATGGGGGATGTACCCTCTTTATAACCTTCAATATTTGTGGTTTCTTTAAATGTGGACGTAACTCTTGCATAACTTGTAAATATGCTGTCAATAAAACAAAATTTGCACCCATTGGCCAAGACCGCATCCCAATCCGACAATTTATTAATTGTGATTCGGACTTTGTTATCTATCTTTTAATGTGCGGATGCGGCCTTGGCTATGTGGGGAAAACTACGAGGTGCTTAAAACGATTTCTGGAGCATCGCAGAAATATCATCAAGAAAGTAAAAAATCATAGCGTGCCCAGACGTTTTGAGTTATGTCACCAAAGTAACCCTGAGTCACTAAAATGAATTGGTCTGGAACGAATCCCCATATTAGATCGGGAAGGAAACAGATTTAGGGTATTATGCAAACAGGAGGTATACTGAAACTTTAGGTTAGGTACCCTTTCCCCCGAGGGCCTAAATGAGTCAATGGAACTAAATGGTATTATCTAGATCCATGGAGATCTTAGCCTTGCGGCCTCTTGTTTTTTATTTTATTTTATTCTATTTTATTGTATTCTACTTCATACCTATCTCTTTATGTACTACCCTTTATTATTAAATTAAAACTATATGTATAATCATTTGTATATATCTTTCTCTTTCTCTTTCTTTTTCTCCCCCCCTCAATTTGAATAGACCTTTAATATTGGGATTAATTCGATACCCTCCTCACTATGATTATCGGACAAAAAGCACAAAAGTACTAAAAGTACTAAATTAAGACCTTAGATAAATTCGTAGAACAAACCATCCTAGTAAACTTCTAACCTCCCAAAATGTCCATACCGGTAGGAAATGTGACCTGAGAAGTAAAGGAATCTACCTACAAAAGCTATCAGGGGTGTCCATTACAGACCTAAATCTTAAATTGAACCATTTCAGTATAATAATATTTCGTTTGTATATCCAAAACCTACTATCCATGGAGTCAGGGGGGAGATGCGTCTGATATGACTGTTAGGCTGCTTCTAATATTTCTAATTAGTCCCTGCAGTGAACCTAGAATGTCGGAGGGTGATCTATCTGTTCTACCAATACAGTACCCGATATTCTTGAGGAGTCCCCTTCTCAATACTGGTCGGGCCCACGTAGTTTAGCCTCCGAGTTCAGCCGGGTTCGGGCGCTTACTAAGTGGTATGACTGTATCAATTATTTCCCATCCATATCAGACCAAGTTCACTCACCTCAGGGATACGTTGTCGGGAGGACTAAGACTTTAATAGGAACCATTTCAATTCGAAGTCTTGGTTGAGTCCTCCCGGTTCCATGGTGTTAAAATCTAAAATATGACGCATCTCCGCCTTGGCCAGGGCAGACAGGTGGTCTCGGGTTCTCCAATTTGCATGTACCTGCCGGATACCAAGAAAATGAGTCAAAAACACAGGATCACTATTGTGGACCTCTTTAAAATGGGCTGATAACGAATGAGTGGTAACACCTTGTCTAATGTTTCTTAGGTGTTCAGCCCATCTTGATTTAAGAGGCCTAGAAGTGCGGCCTATATATTGTTTTTTACAGCTACATTGGAGTATGTAAATACACGATTTAGAATCACAGGTGATAAATTGGCTGATCTTAAAATTTCTTCCGTTACTACATGAACTCACACTTTCAATCTTTTTAGTTGTTTGTAAACCTGGACAGTTTCGACACATTAAACATTGTCCACATCTGTAGAATCCCTTACTTTTTATTCCTCCAGATGCAGTTTCGTTTCTAAATGCGGATTTGACCAACTTGTTTCTTAGTGTAGGGGCCCTCCTGTAAATAAATTGTGGAAAATCACCAACATAGTCTGATAGCTCAGGGTCTTTTCTAAGGATGCCCCAGTGCTTCCTAATAATTCCCTCTATCTCTTTATGTTGTGAATTATATTGCGAAATAAATGGAATGATTTCTGTTTTTTCTCCTGTTTGTTCACTTTTTTGTCTTTCCAACAGTTATTTTCTATCAATTTGATTTACTTCTCTAATTGTTTTATCTAAATGGTCTTCTGTATAGCCCCTCTGTAGAAATTGTTTTTTCTTTTTATTAATGTGTGTTATCATTGTGTTCTCTCTAGAACAGTTTCTCTTAATTCGGAGAAACTGTCCTTTTGGAATGTTCTCTAACCATTTTCTGTGGTGATTACTGTTGGTAGGTATATAAGAGTTTGTGTCGGTCTGTTTGGTAAAATTTTGAGTTAAAATCATATTATCTAAAATGTAGATTTCCAAATCTAAAAAGTTTACTTTTGTGGAACTTATCTCAAAACTCAAAAGGATGTTAAGATCATTTGTGTTTAAACTGGTACAAAATTGGTTCAATTCTTCATCCGTTCCTCCCCATATAAAGAGAACATCGTCTATATATCCTTTCCAGAGCACTAGGTTCGCTCCAGCCTGGGTTAAGATGGTTCTTTCCCAATGTGCCAGAAATAAATGGGCATAACATGGAGCGAACCTAGTGCCCATCGCTGTCCCCCGTTGTTGCATGTAAAATTGGGCACTGAAGTTAAAGTAGTTATTTAAAAGGATAAAATTAATACCTTCTAAAATAAACATTTTAAGATCTTTTTTAATATCACTAAATTCTAAAAAACTCTGCCTTTATTCCATCATCGTGGGCTATCACAGTATATAAAGATGTTACATCGGCCGTTATCAATTTATACCCCTCTTTCCACGTCACATTTTTTAAAATATTTAAACCGTCAGTGGTATCTTTTAAAAATGAGGGGATAAAATCCATGAGGGGTTGGAGGTGCTTATTGATAAAAAAGGATAAATTAGCTGTTAGGGATCCTATCCCTGCCACAATTGTTCAGGTGGTTGGGATAGGCTTTTATGCACTTTCGGGAGGGTATACATAACAGGAATAATAGGTTCTGTAACACATATAAATTTCCTCTCCTCCTCCGTAATGGCCCCTATATCCTGATGTTTTTTCAATAAATCATCGCAACCAAGAGTTTAGTAGTGGGATCCCCTGGTATTTTCCTATAAGTTATTTCATCATTAAGTTGTCGTTCTACTTCTTTTTGGTAGTCTTCCTTATTTAAAACTACTATTTCACCTCCTTTGTCGGCCGGTTTGAGAATAATGTCAGTGTTTTCCTTTAGTGTGTCAATGGCTTCTAATTCTTTTTTGTTGAGGTTTTTCTTAAATTTCCTATTCCCCTGTATATGATGTACCTTTTTGTTATTATTAAGGAGGTGAATCTCTTCTGTAACTAACTTTTCAAATGTCTCCACGAAATTCCCTCTTTTATGCTTTGGGGAAAAAGGTGGATTTAGTTTTGAACTCACTCCTTTCAACCTTGTTATCTTCTACTTTCCCTTTTTAAAGAATTTTTTAAGGGTCATCTTCCTGATAAATTTCTGTATGTCCACATAAATATTGAAGGGGTCGCATTTGTTAGAAGGGGCAAATTTTAAACCCTTTTCTAAGAGAAAGGATTCCCCTTCTGTTAGATTATAATTACTTAAGTTAAAAATTCTGGTTTCTGTTTGTACTGGTATAGGGGTAGGCGGGTGTGTTTCTACATTATTATGTAGTTGGGATTTCTTTCTAAGTTTGTAGTTCTTCCTACGTTTTCTTACATTTCCTCCTCTTTTACCCCTCTTTGTTTTTAAGGTGATCTTCACCTTTTTTCCTTTCCTTCTCCTTTTTCCCTAATGGGTTCCTCCTCTTCTTGTCCTTCTATGGTGACCTCCTTCTTTTCCTTGGGCTGAATTCTAAAAAAAGAGTCCCTAATCTCATCTAAACTTTCAAATCTATTGGTAAATCTTTCTAATGATCTATTTCTAGACTGATAATCTGGTGTGTCTTTCTGTGGCTGTAAGGAATTCTATGCCAATGTTGATCTTCTCTACTTTTCCTATCTCTATTTTGTTCCCTTTGTTGTTGGCAAAAAGAGTCATGTTTTTTAAAATCTTGTAAATCCTTGTAAATGACCTTTCTATGTCTTTCGTATTCATCTTTATTCCGATTGGTGTTCCTATGTGTGTTTCTTCTTTCTTTGACTATATTTCTATTCTTAGGGAAAAAATCCCTCCTCACTTCTTTCTTTACTCTTTTCCCCTGATCCTGATGTCCATATCTAGACATAGATCTATCTTCATTCCGTATTCTGTGTCTATCTCTAGAGTGATGTCTATTACCTATATTATCTTTCTCTGTATCCCTTTCGTTATAATCCATTCTGTTTTTATTTTTATTTGTATTTTTATGATAATTATTATTCTTATTTGTATTTTTCCCTTTATTTCCCTTGTGTTCTATTTTATTTATATGTTCCCCCCTTTGTTGTGTACCAATTCTTTTCATTTCTTCTATTTTATCGATACCATCCCTCTTTAGTTTCCCTTTTTTCATTCTAATAATTTCCTCCTCTTTTTTATCCAGTTTAATAAGGATCGATGCTTCACTGGCTTTATAGTCCTCTAATTCTTTGAAAGGTATAATCAGTCCTTTTAAGGTATTAATTTGATCCCCTACAACTTTTAAATGTGTTCTTCTATCTCTTACTATTAATTCCATTCATGAAATTGAGCAGAAAGTTAGAATTTTCTCCCACTCTAGTTCAAATTGTTTATCTTTTGATTCGAATGAGGAGTACTTTTCTATTTGAGGGCCATTAGGAATGGTTTGTTCAGCTATATATTTTTCTAAGTAATTTCTCTAACTTCCTCATTATATATCTGAAATCCTGGTTTTCCCATTCTGTGTCATTTTCTTTATCTTCTAAAATTTCCGTAAAACGTTTAGGTCTTCTATCTCTAACTGAGAACATATTGTGCGTGTATAGTATATTGTTCACTAAGAATGTATACTACAAATTAATTACCACTATCAAGATGATATAGACTATTGTCTAAAATGTTGTCACAACATCAAATAAACAACAGTAAAAGTTCCATACATATAAAAATCATGCCATGAAAGTCCCAATGAAACAGGTGCAGCTATAACCTTAGACCAGAGACTAAAATCATATGAAAGCAGGGAAGATGGTTCAAAGAAATAAAGTGCACCTATATCTCCAGCAGCGTAACCTAATTATCCAGAGATGTCTCAGATCTCTGATAAAAGTAGTATATATAGAAAAAGATATGATAAAAAAGTCACAGCGCTGGAAATCTCATAGGGAGGGGAGTGCCAGTATATAAACTTAACCCCAAATAAATCTAAAACTATGTACTAAAATCATCAGAAATGTCCATAGGGTCCTTCCATGTAGATAATACTGAATAGACAAGGAAGGCTAGAAAGCCCGACCGCCGATGGCTGCCGCTGAGATGTAATGCCCGGGAATGGTGTGCACACGCGGTCTTGCTAACGGGTCCCCTGAAGTGACGTCAAGGATCAGCTGGCCGGTCCGACAACGCGTTTCAGGCTGTACTCAGCCCTTCTTCAAAGTCATAGACCGGCTTATGGGATGTCTCTGTTTATGTAGCGTGCTCCGATGACGGGGACCAATGTGGTTAAGTGCAGATGATCAGGCTAGTTCTAAAAACTTTTTTTTCCGATACTGGCACTCCAAAAGTTAAAAAGTACAAGATACAAAGTACATATATACTATTGATGCAATGATACAGTGTTGCAGAGTTGCATGTACAGAAATAGCAACATTCATACTGTATCGTACGTAGTCTCCAGATAAAAACATAATATTTACAGTTGGTGATCTAATTACTGGAATAGTTGAGTATCCAAAACTTATATAATGCAAAAGAGGAGTTACAAGTTGATATGACCGATGCACAAGGCAAGGGGAATTTGCACAATAAACAAACATGGCCTGGCACTCCAGCCATTACTCAGTTACTAATCATAAACTTCTATCATTAAAATAAAAGTCAGAGGGCCTGATTCAATTGCCGGCGAAATTTTCAAAAAGATTGCGTCGGTAAAAATACGACGCCTGCGCCGGCAATTGAACGGAAAAAATACGCCAATTCAATTATTTTTTTACCGACAATTATTTTTTTATGGGCGACAACCTTTCATCCATTCCATGGACCCCAGGGCTGCAGGCTTCATCAAATGGAAATGGCTAAACCGAAGCTTCCGATTAGTGGTTTGTGGCCTTTCCTGGCATAATCCCCATGTGACTGAGGTAGATCACTTGGGAAACCTCTGAGCTGAACTAGGATTTTATTGAGCATTTTTTCTGGGGGCAGACAACAAGAAAACGGGTCGGTAAAGTCCGTCCGCACAGGATATTTCCAAGCTCAGGGATTGGTGCCAGATGTAAGCATCATGACAATCAGGGCCTCAGACATGGCGGAGGAAAGTGCCACACTCACAGATGAATTAAAGCTGCTGAGGAGCATGGGAACAAATACCTTGATTACAGATTAGACACCTCCTAGATGAACGCCATGTGCCCTGGGGCTTTGAGGGTCGGAAACACATTTATGGCCATTCTGCGAAAGGGGTTTCAAGAAGTGGAAGTAGGTGACCAGCTGCTCAGAGGTGCAGTGTATGTAGTAGTAGTAGTAGGTGCAGTAGTATGTTGTTACCATAGTATGTTGTACAGCCAAACAGGGTGCAAACCGCCAGGTCTGGCCTGGTCTTCTGCTGGAGCCTTCGATGGTGAATAGAGACACTTGCGCCAGTTGTGCCCCTGATGGCGGAGACAATAATTGCAGGTATCATATGTGACAGGTAATAGGCCAAAGACACCCAAAGCGTCAGATGAACACAGCTGATAGCGAGCAAGATGTGACCAAATGAGCACAGCAGCGGACTCCTCAACACAGTGACAGACAGACAGGGTCAGGACCGGGGGGTCAGGGAGGAGCACACAAGGGGTGTGTATGATGATTTTGCCATATTGAACCTGATTCAGACTTCAGCTTCTGCTGTGCTTAGAGTTTAGTTTCAAAGCCAAATCCCTCCTGTATCCCGAGTCCTGAACGAGGGACTAACCAGGGACTAACCTTCCTGCACCGTTATCTCCCCCCATAGCACCTGGTGTGTCCACTGTACAATGGCCTGTGTCACAAATCATACAAAGAAAGACTAGAGCAACTAAACATGTATAGCCTGGAGCAGAGAAGGGAGAGGGGGGATATGATAGCAGCTTTCACATATATCAAGGGATGTGACCGGCTAGAGGAGGGGGCATTTTTCAGAGGAAGAGGTGTAATAGAACACGAGGGCATGAATATACACTGGAGGGTGGTAGATTCAGAGGAAATGTGTGGATAATGAGGTCACTGAAAGGGTGATAGATAAGTGGAATATTCTCCCATCTGAGGGGGTAGAGGTAACACAGTAGAACAGTGTAAACATGCCTGGGATTAATATAAGGATCTCAAACTAAATTGAGGGTAAATAGGGTCTAGGGTCAGTATTGTTTTCAATAAACAACTGGGCAGACTGGATGGGCCATGTGGCTCTTATCTGCCGTCACTTTCTATGTTACCCATCACGCGTGTCATCGAAAACACTTCTGTTACGGAAGTCTGGATCAAGAGGAAATAAGCGTTTAGTGTAAAGTAGACGCTGCTCCGAGCTGTTGTGTTATTATTATGTTAAGTTCAACTCTAAAGTGTTATTTATAAATAAAACAAATAAACAGTATATTCCCTGCATACAGTGCTATGGATGAGCAATGTGTCGTTACACAAAGTAGAAATGTAGTAAAATATGTGAATATAAAGCATTACATGGAAAGAACACGCTTACGATTGTTTAGTCCATATTTGTGATTTCAGATGACTGTTGTTTTATATCTCTCCCTGGGCGCACAGTCGTGTAGCCTTGAACAGAAGAAGGGAAAACAACTACGCATTGTTCCACATAATTGTGTGTCAGTGTCTTACATTGTGTAAGCCTTGCTGGTAACTGTATAGAAAGCTTGCATGGATTTTATCGTATGAGCATTACATGGTATGTTCTCGCAAGCTCTGTACAAGTACATGGAAAGTGCCGGTAGATAAGAGACGTGAAGCGACCCTTCTTGTCTGCCACCAGGATTGTCTCCATGCCACTTTCACAGATGCCGATGCCAAATTTTTCACCTTATTGAATAGTCTGCGACGTGGCCCAGTGCCAGGACCTTATTGCATGGTACATAAGCTTTGTCTACAGCAGGAGGGTGGTTTCCGGTACGATGTGCACATTTGTCACATAGAGGAAACAAGTGTTTTTTTCCAGCGCCAATGAAGACAGCGTGGATGCCGCGAGTAATCCAGATCCCGTTACTCCAACAGCCACAGGTAGCATTTTCCTTGGGACACAGTTGCCGTTCCGGCTGGACCTCTATAGAAAAAGATAAAGCTGTTGAATGTCCACCGTATCGTTATGCTAAACTATCTAGAGATAGAAACTATTTCCATGTTCCCAATAGCTCCAGACTGCGATGGTTGCGGCAGGTATAAAGTTAGGGCTTGAGGGGAAGGTTAGGCTGAGTGAAAAGGAGGGTTAGGAATGGTGGTAGTCCCCGCCTGGTGTCACTGCAACATAAAGACAATTTTAGGATGTCTCTACTTCGAATGGCAGATTTTTTTTATTGTATTTTTTTATATATATATAAGGGTGAGTATGCGATTGGCATGCTAACCCATTCCTTTTTGGAAGTGCCTCTGCCAGAACACCAGAGAGGTGAGTAACCTCTCTGGGAACTTTTAGGCTTAGAGGGGAGGGTTAGGGCTAGGCTCTGGGGAAGGGAGAGTTAAGGTTAGGGTAATAGAAGGGGAGGGTTAGGGTAAGGGATAGGGAGAAGGTTTGGGATAGAATGATTACTTACCTTTCTGAGGACCATGTTCAGAACTGTCCAAATCGGGCGGATCGCGACGTGGACCCACATCCCGGAAAGGGTTAAGGGTAGGATTAGATTAAAACACTTACCTTTTGGTGACTGACTCTGTGTGACTCCATAAATCACGTCACTACTGTCCATCTTATTGGCAAAACATATCCTATTTTCCCCTAACCCTTACCCTCAGCCTAAACCTTCCATTTCTATCAGCATAACCTTAACATCCGTCTACTGCAGCCTAACCTTAATCCTCTCCTCTCCAGAGCCTAACCTTCCCAGTCCCACAGCTTAACCCTAACTAGAACAGGTACCTTGTCGAAATAAGACCATTCAACATACAGCCCCCCAACCCTCTTGACCTCCTACTTTGGTGACAGTGAAAAACACAAATGTGACTTGTTTGACATGATCTCCCCTCGGTGAATCCTTGCTGCTTGGGATCCTGTATATTGCTTTATTGAGGAATTGACACCATCTTTTCCTTTAAATTCCATCAATTTTCCTAAGACAGATATAAGGCCCAACGGTCGGTAGTGTTCCTTATTTTCCATTTTATGTAGAGGAACGAATTCTGTTTTGTTTTTTTTAATTGTTCTGGAATTATTCCTTTTACTAGTCACTGTGGACCGATTTGACTTAAGTGCTTGAAATTAAGAGAGTGAAGTTACTCCTGGGCTAAACCATGTTGATTGCAGGGGGAGTCAAGGTAATTGTATTCTTTGCATGCAGGGATATATCTTTGAATTGGTTACTGCGTACATATACTGACCAGCGTTACTATCACGCTGTTATTTAGACTTGGGTTAGGAAAAATCACCTCTCGTCTATAATACGGTTTGCAACAGATGAAATATGACTCCCCTGCAATCACCATGGTTTAGCCCAGGAGTAACTTTCCTCTCTTAGGCCCGTATTCACAGCTGCGATTGAATGAAGTGCGGATGCCCCTAACCCACCCCCGTTTGTAGGTACCTTATGGAACTTATGAGTGTCATAGGAGCTACCTTATCTAACCGTGTGTAGTTTCCTTCTTAAGATGGAAACTCTGCACAGACGTTGCCTTTCCCCAAATCCCCCGCCCTCCCCAGCTAATCTAAATCCCTTCCCCCTCCCACTTCTGCTTAATAACGTTACGCTGCCTCTTTTTAACTAAACCACTCTGTGCGATCTTAAAAGACCGCACGAGGCAATCGACGTGCCTACCTGGTAGATAGCTTGCCTAAATGACCTACTCTACATGCGTAGTCGGTCATTTTGTAGAAATTGCACCTAAGAAGCAGAAGCTTAAGTGTGTATACGGCCCTTAATTTCAAGCTCCTTCTCAGGCCCTGTATGAATAAATTGGTTATTGGTTTAATCTGAATATCTGAAGCTTTTTTAGTGTCTCATCTGGTGTCAAAGTCATGTAAAAGAATCTTTGATTACACAAGGTTACTGTGCTGCCTCTCTTCACAAGGTCTACAGGTAGAAGGTTGACAGATCACTGTTCTTACACACTGGTACAAATATAAATGATAAGTATGAACAGATAGGTGATATTCCATTCATAACACAATGCATTTCTTGTTTGTATTCTTTGATGAAAATGATATCCAAAGAAAAATATAATCCCGTTTTGTCTGGAAACCACAAGAGTTTTTTGGTTTTTTTTTAAAGTGAGATCCTCGTCTCTAATTGTGAGTTACCATGGAAACCCAGCAAACAGAATGGCTCTCTTCACCGTGGTCACTCACGGGCCATAACCTGTCAATACTCTGACAATAAAATTGTACAATTCCTTTCTAGAGAAAAATCAGAGGTTTCAGAATAAAGGATTTTATGAAGTGTAAAAGTGCCTTTATTATTTATGAATTATGATGTGTTTGTGGCAAACATTAGATTGACCGAGTGACATGGCAATTAAGCACTGGCTTTCGAGACCACCGGAGGGATATTATCAAAAGAAAACATTGTGAGTCTCTGGCAAGACATGTCTGATCAGAACACGACAGACAGGGAAACAAAGGTCTTCAAAGTAAAAGGGATTGAATGGATTGAGGATACCTTTAGAAGCGGTGATAACTTTTCATTGCTGTTCCAAAGGTGACTGTTTTGGACGTTTCATCCTATCACCATGGTATGAGTTGTATGACTGATTATTGACTTGTGTGAGAATGGGCCTGATTCAGACCTACGACCGCAATCGCCCGCGAGCGTAGCGTACGTTCGCCCGGGTGTAAAAACTTTCACGCCCATAACACTCCCATTGATTGTACCTGCTTACGGCGGCTGAACCCTACCCTAAGATTTTCCAGCGTACGTGCGAATTTTCGTACCGATACGCTGGTCGTACTGGGCTTAGCACGCCCATACTGTACAATTTAAATGGCTATCCCTGCCTCTGTGTAGTAACTCGAGCGCCCAGACTATCGTCGTAAAAAACGCACGCCCCTTGAGCGAAAAATACGCTGAAAATTCGCTCGCTGTACGCTCATGTCCTTCGGTCGACCGAAAGTTTTCATACTGCACATGCGTAGTGCGTTTTTTTTCACGAATTTTCGCTTACGATGGGCGTACGCTCGCTTGCGGTCGTAGGTCTGGATCAGGCCCAATGTTTCAATAATTGTTCATCATATACATATACGTTATGAATGAACTTGTACTTGATCCTAATATTGTGTGATCGCTCATTGCATTCATGCGTTGTCTTTATTTGTTATTGCAGTTTATTTATTAGCGGGTGTTTCATTTTTTACCAAATGTAGGCTTTCCTGTAGCACACAATGCTAACGGGCAGGGTTATAAGGAGTTACTGCCTCCAAACTATTGTATTTTAAGGGAGCGATGCTATGTGGCACAGGGTATATCTAATAAGATATGAAAAAGCATTAAATGGATGTAGAAAATCATTGTAAAAATGTCATAAATACATGTGGGTAATGAGTAAGTCTTTGTAGACATGGGTCTGAGGATATATATAATGGGGATAAGGAGCGCTGGTAGCAGGACAGAAGAAAGTGTGGAGGGAGGGGTTGATGTAGGCATATTAGGTAAATTAGGGGGTGGGTAAGGAGGAAAGCCTGGGATTGGTCAGCGGTACTTCACCAGATTCCTTAGCGAGTAACTGGAACACACCTACAAAAGGTTGAGATCCTCAGCCGTAGAGTGCAGGGAATAAAGATTTGCGGCACGGAAGGTAGCGTTCTTGCTGGCAATATCTTGTATCGTTCCCCGTGTGCAGGGCCATGTGGGCCTGGGACTGCAAATGCTCAAGGGCCCACACTTTTTATATAGGAGGAGGATGTCATTTCTTGACATTCATCCTTTTGCACTGCAGTGTGTGTAGGCCTATTTTCAGATGGACTCCTATTCGGTCCATTGTTAATCTGGCCCTGCCCGTGTGATGAATTCTGGATTGTGAGCATCTGTTTGGAAACCCTGCTGCTGGTCGGTTGATAATGGAAGCTTGAGGTTCTCATGTAGGACTTGCTCATTGGCAGTACAGACAGGACATGAGGGGAGCAAGGGAAAGTAGATGCCACTGGGATAGCTAACACTGATGTAAGTAGATAAGTGGCAAGTGCTGGTTAAGTAGACTAGTGTTTGGGACTGCAAAGGAAATCAGATGCCAGGTGACAGCAATCAGGATACTCGGATTGGAGCAGAAGTTGGCTGAGCTGCCATGTAAGTGTTTGGAGAGCGTTTGAGATTGCTGGTGTGGCACTGACGCAGGAAGTGATTTGTACATGAGCTGCAGCGATGACTGCAGAGAACCAGTTGAGCTGTGGTTGGATAAAAAGCTTTTTGGTATTTGAGCAGCAGCGATGACTGCAGAGAACCAGCTGAGCTGTGGTTGGATAAGAAGCTGGTTGGTATTTGAGCAGCAGCGATGATTTAAGGCTGAAACTGCAGGTGGTTCAACTGTGAAGAAGCACCTTATAATAATTGGTGAGAACTCAGGAACAACCGCATTGTAATTGCACTTGTTGTACTGGCAAAGATGGGACTATACCAGTGACGTGGCAGCTGACAAAATGACGATTTGTGGCACCTTGTATATTGTTTTCTATCTGTGTCAAGTAGACTTGAGGACTAGGCCTCCTACCACCCTCAAATAGTGTCAAAATGTTACCTTAGTTTGGACATTGTTTTCCAAGCATGCGGACAGGAGCTTCTACATCAGGTACAATAGTTGGATGTAATTAGTGCTCTAGAGAGAGAGAGAGATTGTACAGGTTGGAAAAGGATATGAGGATTGTATTTGTGCTGGACAATTGCCTTGCAACAAACAGGTGTCTTATTTTTCCAATTCCCTCTGACAATTCGCCCTTCAGAATGCAGGTGGGTGCAGCGCGACTTGTGTTTGTCAGGTCAAAACTTGCTGTGTTCAAAATCACTTGTATGTCCACCTCTGATTTGGCCCCAGTGTCTTGTCTCCATTGCCTGGTACCATGCAAGGTGAGTGTCTCTAAAGCCGACCTTGCCAAAGTCTCCATCGGTAAAGCGGACCTTAATGTGATTGTCACCTGGATTGAGTGGATATTACTCTTAATAGTTATGTTTTTCCGTATACGCGTGAATAGATGATTGGTGTGGCAGAAATGGTATCTGTGTGAGTCCTATGAGATAGTTTTTCATTCTATATTGATTGATTTGTTTCTTTCCTTTATTGTGTAATAAACAACGCAAACATCTGCGGATCGGCCGGATACAGATGCAAACATCTTTACAAATATATTCGTGGGCAGCCTTCACAGAAATGCGCTCTGTAGTTTTTTGATCCTGTTCAAAGTTTGTGACTTTCCTTATTTATGGATAGAAATATATGTTGTCTTCAGGCTGACTTGTGGTTAATGGGCCTGATCCAGACTTAAGGTTTTTTGTCGTGCCAAAGTTACACACTACAGAGGATATGCCCCCCCCCCTCACCTGTATGTTCACCTTGTGTGTTCAGCCCCCTGCCTTAACTGTTCCTAACGTATCTCTGGTCGTACATACACTTTAACTGCCTGCCTCCTCCCACAATGCATATCATCAGCTTGCGTGGTATGTCACGCCCTATCGTACCTAGTTACGCACAAGTTACGCCTGATCAGAGTTACGATGCCTAACATCTGTCGCGCGCACATGCAATGCGTTCCCACAGCCAGATTAATGCGTGCAGCGTGTGTAAATTCGCTGTCGTTACTAAGTCTGGATCAGGACCAATGCGCTGACATAGATACAGGACTTAATTACTATTTCTAAACCTGCTCCATCCTGGTTTTTTTGCTCTTGAGGAGTATAAGAGGATTGTGACAATATTTTGGTACACCGGCTTAGCCTTTGTTTAGTTCACGTTACTTACGGCAGACGTCACCTAATGGCTGCTTAGTGATCAGAGGAGCTTTAGTCCGTTGGTAGCTGAAGTTGAATAAATAGCGTTTATAAATGAAGTTTCTGATTGGTTGTCATGCTGTATGATCCCTTTATGCCAGAAACTCCAGTAACCAGTCATCTGTCACATTGCAGCGTCAGCCCCATTGTTTTCTCACTGATTGATTGCACAGCGACGGATGAGACATAACTTGTGAGTTGCTGAAGAACCGGTAGTTTTGTCCTCGGCCTTTACTTCTGTTCTCACTCTACTCAGCGATTGTTCTCTACTTTCATTAAAGTTGATTGTACTTCTATGAGTGCATGTAGGAATCCTTCTCTGGGTGTGTTTCCATTCCAAAAGAGTATTTTGGTGGCTAAATGTAGACACAGGAGCCAGGGTTGATACCCGGAGCTGGTAGATGCTATTTGGAGGAAGTGTTTCTCAAAATAGAAGTAGAATCCCGCACCAGTATAACATATATATCATCATCAGCGTGTACCCTAAATCAATTTATGCAGGGTGGGTGCTACTCCCTGGTAATTTTTGTAATCAAAAGAATGGAGGGGCGTTAACAATGACGTGAAGCACACGTGGCTCTTTGTCCTGCCCATCTCCGGACGAGTACCTTCTCGTGCAAGTGAATGAATGCATGGGAAGCTTTCCTAATCACCTGGAGTATACTATCTAATTACTGAGCACTATATAAGACGTTTCCAGACTACAGGAAATACACCCTGACGAAGCAGTTTGTGCGAAACACGTGTTGGTGTGTTTCTTTCCACTCCTCCAGAGACTCTATGCCTGTTATGTACCTACCCCCTAACCTGCTATATTGATTTGACGGTCTATCATCCTGGCTCGAAGTAGGGTGAGTAAGAAGCCCTTAAGTGGGTGAAGCGCCATCGTGAGATGGTTTTTTTTATTTTCTTTGATTTTGGTTTTGGTTAGCTAGGGACAAATGTACCAACTAGCCAAAATGCTGATTAACATATCAAAAATACCCTCTGGAGTTTGAGTGGAAAACTTTTTAACTTGTCTGTGGGCAGACTAGATGGGCCATGTGGCTCTTATCTGCCGTCACTTTCTATGTTTCTATGATGCTATTTTGTATGTTTGTTTGTAAAATATAAAATGTGGAAAAATGGTTTTAAGAGATAGCAGGTCTTGGAAATATGATGCTGCAATAATAAACATGAGATTTTAAATGCTTTTGTGACATGGTGTGCACTCCATTATCTGGTCTTCAAAAGTTCCTTTACTAAGGGGAATTTCTTGGTTTTCCTATTTGGAGGAAGTACCTGGAAACATGGCAGCTCACAGTGGGTCAGATTCACACAAGCTGAGGCTTCTTAGGTTGGTAATATTCTGTTTTTGCTGACTGTGCATGCAATGACTACGCAATCGACGTTGCCTGATTAGGTAAGAGGTGTGCTACGGCAGCCTCCGGGGGGAGGTTAGGAGAAGAGGGTGGGAGGAGATATGTAGATTAGGGAGGGAGGTTTAGAATCAGTCTGTGCTTACATTCCCTGCGTACGCAGGTGAATACGCGCGGTAAGTTAAGGTTGTATATTGTACTTGTAAGTGCCATTAGGCACCTAAAAACGGGGGGCGGGGGAAGGGACGGGAGAAGCAGGTGCGGTTGCATACATATCCGCACCTAAGAATGTTGCTTCAGTGTGAATCTGGTCCAGTGACTGTAAAATACAGGAACACCCTGTCCCATCTGCACCGAAACACCAACACAGGCGAATCAGCCGCTTCTCGCCCACGGTGTTTGTTTTGTCAATAACATGTTTAGTTTTGTCTCATATGTGCTTACATCATTTCCTTTGTTTGGGCCATGTTGGAAAAGGAGTATTAATAATAAGAATGTTACTCTTGTGAACTTCATTCCCTATCCACAACATTTCATGTGTAAAATATATTAAGATTGGATCTGTAAAAATACATTGGATGTTTTAACTTATTCGAAGTAGAACTGAGCCGCCCTCCGCCCCTTCAGATATGATTGGATATCCATAATGAATTAGGTTTCCTTTACTCATCTCATTTATAGAAAGTAACGGGTGACTTCCTTGTATAAACATCATCATCACTTGTATCGTCATCATCACAAGGTTTATGAATAGACAAATAGCGATCATCCAAAATACATATCTTTAATTATAACAACCCCGCCAATGTTTAGAAACCTCTTGATCAAAGCGTTGTCGTCCCTCTATATACATGGTGCGCCTGTGCTCTTGTGTGTTTGCTTGTCACCCAGAGCCTGGCGATACACGCTTTATGTGACATTCATCAAGTAGCCAAATTTATTTGCTGATATTTAAAATAAAACTTTTTTGATTTTGTGATTACAAACTGAGTATTTCTAGCATTGGGGTCATTAAGTAACTCTCAATACCAGACTCACAAATAGGCTGACAGACCTTACCTCCAAATGTTTTCTATCCATAAATGCACCCAAAGTAAATGCCCAAACAATACACCCGGATCTCCATGTTTTGGTCTTTGATGAATTTTAAAATCGGGCTGGGTCCAGACTTAAGTAAGTGCTTGAATTTAGTTACTCCTGGGCTAAACCATGTTGATTTCAGAGGAGTCATATTTCATCTGTGGCAAACAGTATTAGAGTTGAGAGGTGATGTTTCCTATCCCAAGTCTAAATAACAGTGTGATAGTAACGCTGGTCAGTATTTGTGTGCAGTAAGCAATTCAAAGATATATCCCTGCATGCAAAGAATACAATTACCTTGACTCCCCCTGCAATCAAGACGGTTTAGCCCAGGAGTAACTAATTTCAAGCATTTACTTAAGTCTGGATCCAGCCCCTTGTGAATAACTGTGGACATATACACACAGTATACAGCACAAAGATCAGCTGGATCTGTAGATACCTGATCGGGAGACTTTAAGCACTGCTAACTGTGGGCCTTGTTCCTGATCCTCCTCACTAATCATCAGCTGCTTTATCCTCAGACCTATCAATGAAATCAGTTTACGTACGACATGACTTTCAATCTACCACCTTTACTTGTAGTTCCTTCTCCAACTGAGCCAAAGGAAAGCTCCTTTGTTGAAGGGACCTCTAAAATCAATATAATCTAATAAGATCTTCCACAAGGCGCTGGAATTATTTATAGCCTCACACACATAAAGATGGCCATTCATATTAATAGCATCGTTTTCCCAAGCACTTTTCCCTGTAAATTTGTTATTAAAAGGAGTATTTTCAGAGCAGGTTCCTTTATGGACTGTTATGGTCCGTATAGTTCTGATTGTTTTCTGTGATTAAAGGTGCAATAGATGTAAAAGAGAGTTTTCCATCCCTGAGCTACGCAGGTAAAATATTCATGATTGAGAACTCTTTGCCTGATTCACACTTAAGACGTTGCTTCTTCTCAGGTGCGTATGTGTTAGCAAAAGCTTGCTGCACGTGCCGAATCTACTAACTATGCAATCTACGTAGCCTCTAGGTACATTGGGCCAGAGCCAGACCTGCGGGCGCTTTACGGGTGCCCGAGGTCATTATGTTCGTCCTCGTGGCGGGGAGTGCACGCCACCTGCACTCTCTGCTCTCCGTAGCAAATCTGGACAGTTACGTGTTCATATTCCTACCTTAACTCATACGATCACATAGGTGGCCATACGGGTCGGGGCTTCCTCCGTCCTGTCCCCTCATTAGCATGTCTGTCTCCTTCTTCACGGCGAATATTTGTCTTGCATAGGGGGGGGGGAGAGTCTCTTTGTCTTAAGAGCTGGCGTACGTAACATTGATTACATACGTCGAGCCTTCTGACCACGTAAGTGCGCATGTGCACTACCTTCAAACTTGGGGAATTACGTAATTACCCTCTTGTATGGAACAGAGGTTCGATATTTGCTATTTGTTTTTAGTAAATGTGATGTTGATTTTGTGTTTTAGTCATGTCGAGTCAAGTGATATTGTGCTTGTTACTTTTTTGTATTTTATAGTTGTAGTGTTTGGTATGTTCTTTTTCTTATGTTTGTTCAAAGTCTGTTATTGTGTTGTTGTTTAACAGGTGAATATGCGTAAAGTGAGAGAGATGTTTAGCTCATGTCCTTACAGATAGAAGGATAAACAGAATAATTTGTCATAGACGACGAATTAAATCAATAGATTTGTATCCAGCTAATTCATAGATGTAATTAGGTGTGTGAAACGCTTTGACAATCTTGTGTTTGTAGGTTGGTCTTTCACAGTGCTCAGATTTTGTATGTGAAGTGGGTGATACATTTGTGTCATATTTGTGTCTTTAATTTGTGAATGTAGAAATTTGTTTCATTGTAATTGTTAGGAAAAGGTGCAACGTGTTGCATTGTGAGGTGTTGAGTAGTGTTGTTGGTGTGTTGATGAGGACAATTATGTTACGGTTTTGGTGACAGAGTGAAAATGAGGAGCAGACTATTTTTGGGGTGGAATAGAGGAGGGGAGAGAAAGAGACAGATGTTTTGTGGGATAATGTGTGTGGATTGAATTATGAAGGATACATGCTATCTGATGTAAGTGTAAATTGGTTTTTCTTGTATTTTGTGTAGATGATGTCTCTTGTTGATTTGAAGATTTGTTGTCTGTTTTGTGTACATGTAAAGACTAATGTTTGATTATTGTGAGATAGGATAGTGTGTGCGGTCGATTGGGTTTGTTTGGATGAACAAGTAGGTCTAAATGTGTTGTTTGTGTAGAAGAAATGTGTAGACAGTTTAAGAGTCTGAAGATAATGAAGCCAGCCGCTGGTACTCAGAGGCCCCGTTTCCTGCCCTGAGACCGTCACTTGATTGGGACTTTTGACGGTGAATCCTGTCTGCACACTTCTCAGCTGAAACTATCCAGCTATGTTACAGAAATGTATGTCCCTTCTGGTAGCACCACACGGTTGTATGTCTTGATTTAATAATAAATCATTTTTAGGCATAACTAAGCTCTCCCCTGGTATGGAGCCAGCGTGTAGTTGCCCTAATTTCCGGAGTAAGGTGGTCTTGGTCCTTGCTATTTGTTTCAGCATCTGATTTCAGTTGACTGCACTACTGGCTGCTTGGAAACGTGTGTGGATTGGGTTATAATTAGCACAAAAAGAGAGGCATTAGCAGAAATGCAATCAAAACGTCACAGCGCTAATGAAATTGTTATATGGCAACTAATTGCGAGTGTATGAAGGAATTAGAAAGTGATAAAATGTCGAGAGGTGACAGCTCTGCTATGTTAGATATACCGGGGTGTGTACATGTGTTGATGTGTGCGCTCAGAGGGTCTCTTAATTAAAAATTAGTGAACGCTCTGTCATAATATCTGGCTGGATCGGTATTCAGGGTTTGATCATGATTTCCGTCGCCTTAGACTAATACGTACGTAGCATAAAGGCTATATTGGCAAGGTACAAAGGGCGTCTCGCTGATCTGTGTGGCACACTATGCATTTCTTTGTTGAATAATGCAAATTATTGAGTAATAGCGAAAGCTTTGTATCGGAGAGGGCCTTCTAAATGCTCTTATCCATTTTTACCAGCCCTATCCAGACCTAAGATAGCTGAACGTACACCAGCGTGCTCGAGTTATGCGCTACTACGTATAATACCCTCCCCCTGGCACTGCCTTGCACGCTGACTTACATGTTCAGAGCCCTGCCTTACCTTCTCCTTGCGTATCTCTGGTCGTACGTAAGTGCCTAACCCAGGCCACACCGTGCAATTTAAATACCTTCATCCACCCACAATGCGTATATTTGTCTTACGTAGCGATGCCACGCCCTATCCTATGGAGTCACGTACGATTATAGCAATGAGTACGAGCATTGATGAGTAACATCTGCCGGACGCATGCGCAGTGCATTCCCACAGCCTGACTTACGTATGACAAATGCTTAAATTAGCTGTCGTTATAAAGTCTGGATCAGGTCCATGTGGGTCTCATGCTCCTTGCCGTGCGTGACAGCCGCTCGCTTCGCCTGCTCTTTACAGTTTCTGTTTGTTCTCTGACATCTCCCTGTGTTCTCCTGGCTCCTCTCCGGCCGTCTTTGTCCTCCGTTGTCCCTGTTCCATCTTACACTTGACTCACCGTCCATTGCTTCCGACTCTGCTTGTGATTCTTCAGCTCCTCACCTTGCTCGGTCTCTGTCACCTTTCTTTGTCTGGTGGCACGGTATATCCCTCACTTGGCCGGCCGAGGCCTCCTTCCGGCGATCTTGGTCC
>WWET01000197.1:215827-229868 GCA_011038615.1 Limnodynastes dumerilii | reverse complement strand
CTTACGCCGGCTGAAGTTAGGGTAGCCTTCAGCCGGCGTAAGGGAGATTTAATATGCTCCTACAAGGGGGAGTGTCGGGCTAGAGCAGCGATGGTACGCTGAGCTCTACAGCGCTCAGTGTAATATTGTAGCTTTGGATCAGGCCCTTTGTGTCACTTCTGTGATGTTTACTGACTTCACCTTTTGTTAGTAACATTTTCTTTGCTGTTTCTTTAGGTTTAGGCTATGTTAGTCTCTCCATTTTACTCCACTTTTCTAGTGTGGCTGTCTCGTCGTCCTCTGACTACCTGTGAGCTGTGGCGTCTCTGTTTGTCATACTCTGTCGTTACTTCTATATTGTGAGTTGTAGCTTCACTATCCCAAAACCTGCACCCTTTATCGCAACTTCTCTTCCTCCCTGTCCCATTTCCCTCTTAACCCCCTGCCCTTTCCCCTATTCTCTTCCCCCTACCCGCTGTGAAAGTCATGAGCATAAGAATCAATGTTTTCATATCATTATAAATGTTAAGAATAAACATACATATATTCGTCTAGTTAAATAATATACATATTATTTCCATATGTAAATTGTTAGTACTAAGAACAAAAGCATGATATGGGAAAGGTACAAGTCAAGTATACTTGTAGTTATTGTACTAGTGGTGAATACAGGCCTTTGTCTCCTTCTGGACCTTGAACTTTAACGCAGTAAACTTAGCCCGGTGAAAAGGAACCAAATAACGCAATCTCTGGATTTGTGTTGTGCAAAATATTAGTGAGGATGAGAGAGTATAAATAACATGTCAGAAACAGATGTATTAGGGAGGTTAGAAACATGATGGATGATTTGTAAGTCAGGCATAGAGTTCTGAGAGAGGTGCCATATTGACCATGAGAAACGTGTTTCAGACCTGCTGACCTAGTCTAATGTATGGGAGTAGTTCTGCTGACATGTCCTGTGTGAAACGTGCTACGATGCAAAGAGGGTGGGTGATTGGGCCTGATCCAGAGCTTTGAAATTTCGCACGGCGGGCGAATGCGTACGTTCGACCGTGCGAATAAACATGCACGCCCATGACACTCCCATAGTAAAGTACCTGCTTACGGCGGCTATACCCTACACTGGGTACTACCGTCGGCCGTACGAAATTTCGCACAGAATACGCTGAGCGTACGGGCTTAGCACGCCCATACTGTACAATTTAAATGGCTATCCCCGCCTCCCTGTAGTAAAACGAGCGCCCAGGCGACCGTCGTACTGAACGCACGCCCCTCGAGCGAAAAATTCCCACACAATACGACCGCTATATGCTCATGTTGTCCAGCCGACCGGAAGCTGTCATACTGGGCATGCGCAGTGCGAATTTTATCACGAATTTTCGCTTACGATGAGCGTACGTTCGCTTGCGGTCGTAGCTCTGGATCAGGCCCATTGTGTGGTGTTGTAACTTGTCTAAAAATGGATGTACAAAGATGTTTTCTGTATTCTAGCTCTCTAATCCTGAGTGTCATGTTTTGTGTGTATTTCACTCGGATAAGGGCTGATTCCTATTAAAGATTTGGTAAATATTTACATTTGAAATATCCAGACTGTTTATTACTAATTAGCGTATAAGAGGACTTATTATGATGGAATCACTGCTCGTGCAATCTTGGCAATGTCTTTCTCATGTCCACACTCTGTTTCTCTTGTGCTCTCTGGAATGCTAGATGTATGTGAAACAAGCTCCTGGCCCTATGTGATTTCTAACTCCTTCAACTGCTATCTTTCACAGAAATATGGTTGTCCCCCACTGACACGACCTCACCCACTGGTCTGGTTTATGGAGATCTTTCCTTCTTCTCTCCCATTGCTGGCAGCAGTCTTGTTGGCGTTGCTGATGTGCTTTTCCTCTCTCCCTCCTGCAGTTTCTGCACTATTCCCCTGAGTCCTTCCTTATCTTCTCTTCCTTTGAGGTTCACTCCATCCTATTGTGTAATTTTCGGACTTTCGAATCCTTGTTTGTTGTTTTTTGAGAAGTTTGTTGCCTGGGTCACTCCCCATCTTTCCTCTGACCTCCCTCTCACCATATTGGGTGAGTTTAACATTTATGTTACCAACCTCTTCCACTCCAACACTTTTGTTAATTTCTTTATCCTTTGTCCTGCCTGAATGGATCACTTCCATTATCCACATGCAGGGCCATGTTCTTGACCTTGACTTCAGCCACTGCTGTACTTTGACTGACTTTGTGTCTCCTTTTTCTTAACACTACCTTCTTCTCATTTTCCCGCTCCTCTTCCCTGTACCAAGTAAGCTGCCTCCTTCTACAATAGCACCCTCTGCTCTGCTCTTGAGTTTGTTTGTCCCCTTCCTTTATATTTATATCTATTCTTTTCATTTCTTGTTTGATGTGCTAGCCACTAGCTATGGCTTTCTTGGGCTATGTGTGAACAATGGTGTGTTATTGCTTATTTGTTGTGGTTGTAAATCTGTCTCCTTTGCTTAATTTCCGCACTTTTATTTGTTTCACTTTAGTTACCGGTCCGCCCTTGGCTTGAGCCAACGGTATGTTGTATAAATTTTGTGTCATGTGCCAAGCGTCCACTAGCTGTCTTTTTCCACCTTTAACTCTCTCTTTCTGTGTCTTTTTCTCTTTTTCTCTGCTCCTTCCCCCTTGTCTTCTATCCCACCTTTATTCTCCATTTCCAAGTCTGTCTTCTACTTTGTATCGAAAAATATGTCTTTGTAAAATGACATGTTCTCCACTGTGCTTTTCCCATTCCTTCCTAACTTTTCATTCCTTGTATGCAACTGTTATATTTTTTTTCTTTTACATCTTATGACAAGTAAAGAATTTTTCTCCCTAACAAGGAACCTGATTGAGAGATTGAAAATAAGAGAGGAAAGTTACTCCTGGGTCCAAACATTGTGATTTTTGTTGTTTATTGTACACAGATAGTGACCAACTTTACTATCACACTATTTGTTTGACTTGGGATAGGAAACGTTACTTCTTAAGTGTTATACTGTTTTGAACAGGTGAACTTTGACTCTCCTGCAATCTATATGGTTTTGGCCAGGAGTAACTTTCTTGTGTTATTTTCAATCTACGAATCAGGTCCAATATCTTCATCACCTGCAACCTGCTGTGTGGATCATATTCCTTTGGACTTTTTCAAACAAACACCTATGTCCAATTGTTGGTCCCATGTAGGTCACTTTTTTCCCTTTAGATTTCAAGCATGGCCTCGTGTGTGTCATATTTTTATTAAGTTTTAATACGTATTCTAAATCCCTACCTCTAGCTACTGACGTATATTTCTTCTCCCCTTTGCCTTGAAACTACTAAAGTGGTTTGTTTTATCAGTTGCTTGGCTAACAACTGTCTCTTGGATTACCTCAAATCTGGTTACGTGTGTTTCCATTCCATAGAGTGTGTTATGAACAAAGTGACCAGTGCTTTGTGTTCTGTAAAAATGAAGGTATTCTACTCCATCCTTATACTTTTTGATTTGTTGTGAGCTGTTGATTTTATTTCGCTTTCAACAGTCTTCTTTTTTGGTCTTACTGATATTGGTATTTCCTTGTTTTTCCCTCTATCTCTTTGACTGCAACTTCTTTGTTTTGACCCTTAGTTTGTGCTCATCTCCCCCTTCCTCTGGTCCTTGTTGATATCACCTAGGGCTCTGTTCTGCTTCTTTTATCCCTTTATATTTTGTTATTGGGTAATCTTATCAGTACTTTTGGTTTTGGTTTCCACTTGTATGGTAATGCGATCCCAATTTTCTTCTCTTTCTTTGTCTTTAACTCCTCTATTTTGTGTTATATTTCTGAGTGCTCTGTTTTCATATGGACAGGTGTGACAATGTTGTATTATTGCAACTAGCAAAAAGGACAAAACCCAAATGTGAAAAAGATAAGAAATGAAGGAGTCAAAGATGATACCTAAACAGCAAGGGAAGAGAAATCTAAGATGTCACCAATGACTTTGATGGAAAGGGAAATGGAATACCAAAGAGTGACAAAAATAAAAATCCTAGTTACTTGTGTTTTGCCCATATTCCTCTTTATGAACCATTTGCCTATCAACATGGATTCTTTACTGATGAAACTAGGAAATCTTCATCCACTGTTTACTGATATGATGTGTCGATTACTTCTCTTTTTTGTTTGTTGATGTGCTGCTGATGCTTTGTGTTTTCTTTTCATGTATATAGTAAATGTGGTTTCTAGGCTTATATTACTGTTATGCTGCTTAATTTCAGCCTTTCCTTTATGTCTGATCTTTTAATGGCTTACTGTTTATTTCAGATATTTGTGAAAAGTACTTACACTTGCTTTTAAGTCGATCTTGTCATATGTTGCATTTCAACTCTGTTTTTTTTATCTCTATGTACATTTTTTCCTCCTCTGCTTTATGCTAATGTACTGCTGAGGAATTGTCCTACTGATTAGCGCATGTCATATCTGTGTTTGGGTGTTCTCTTGTGCTGCATGTTTGCAGTGGAATGGAATCTTCAGTCTGTTTGATTCTTGTTCGTTTCTGGTTTTAAAGTTTTTATTCCGAAGGCACCTGTTTTGGTAGCCTGGACTTCCTTCAGCTAAAAGCTAAATGCTTTTTTTTATGTTGTAATAATCTTTAATGTATGAAAGTGTAAATGGCTTAAATTTTTGGTTTTGAGTGGGATGATGAGAGTTAGCTTTCAATGTTATTACTAAGTTATGCAATGATGAATATGTGTATGTTGTTGTTTGATTGAAGGATTGTTGTTGTCTGATTGTTTCCAAAGATTGTCTTGATTTTGTATAGGCTGTTGATGGTGATTTTATGTGGTTGATTGTAATTATTTTATTTGGTAGTTATTATGGCTTGTAGTTGTCTTGATGTTGTTGAGTTTATGTAATGGTGAAATTATTATGATGATGTAGATGAGATTGATTGTGTGTTTTTATGTGATTAATTTAAGTGATGACTGTCTTGTGTTTTATGTTGTTGTTGTTGTGTTTAGAGACCTTGTGTTATTATGAATTTGATGTAGTTTGTGAGAAGGATTTTATGGGAATGTGATTTGATTTGGGTGTTGAATGATTGTTTGGTGTATGTAGTTTTGGAAAAGTGGGACAGAATTGGTTTCTTAATATGTGTTTGTGTTGATTGAGTCTGTAATGTGAAATGTCATATTATATGTAGTATGGTTGAACTATTTTGTTGTGTTAATGTTTGTGAATTGATTTGGAAGGTGTTGTAAGGAATGTTTTTGAATAGTATGAAATGTGTGTTAATGGTGTGAAATGTTGCAAATAGTGTTTTTTTTGTAGTAGATGTATTTAGTGTAATGTTAGCTTGGTATTGTATTGTTGAATTGTTGTGAATAGTTTTGTAATGTTGAGGTGTTTAATGTTGATTTGATAGTTGATGATGGAAGTTGTGTTTTTGAAGTGCTTTAGTTATTGTCTTTGACTTGGTGTATGTGTTTTGTTTTTGAATTGGAATGTAGATGGTAGATTTTGATTTAATTGGATGTTTGGAGTTTGTAAATTGCTAGTATTGAGTTGTGTATGTGTTTTGTTTGTTGGATGTGTTGTGAGTGTGTTATTTGTAAGATATTTGTCTAAGTCCTTGATGGGTGAAGATGTTTTGAGTTAGTGAACATTGTTTGTTAGTGATGTTTGTTTTTGATGTAGTGTTTATTTTGTATTATGTGTATTTTATTATGTTATTTTGTAAGGTGTATTTGATTGGTTAGAAATGTGTTTTTCTTGTTGTTTCTTTGTGTGGAACTTTTATTTGAATGTATTGATGTGAAAGTCAAGTTTGAAGGTTGGCCTAAAGTTTGTAGAAGTGTGTAATGGTAATTTGGTTTTGTAAATGTTAGCTGTTTATTAGTTTACTTTGTTTAATCAAGTAACGTAAGGTTTTGTTTGATTGTGTATATAGTGTGGTTGTTTTGAAAGGTTTATTTTGTAGTTTGTCTGTGTTAGTTAATTGTTTTGTTAGGGTTGTTTTTGTTAGATGATGGTAAGGTTTTATTAGAATTGGTTGTAGGTGTAGGTAATTGGCTTAATTGTGTGTTAGTGTTTTGATGAGTGTTTGTTGTTATTTTGTGTTATGTGTATGGTTTATTCGGTGGTTATATGAGTATGTTTTGATGTAGATTGTGTGAATGTTGTAGTTGGTGGTAGTTTAGTTTAGTGAATAATTTTGAAGAGTGATATTTGTGGGGTTTGATGTTTAATATACTTCATATTTCGGTTTTCTTGGTTGTAGGTTGCGATTTGGTGTTAAAGATAGTGGCCTGTTTTGCGTGTTTCTCAGCGTGGAACTCCAGCGGTGAACTCTTTCAGGAACTGCATACTTGCCTCGACATACTTCCCTCAGCAGACTGACCCTTGCAGGTGAACCTTGCAGGTTCAACACCTTAGGCCTTCATATACTTCCTCTTCCTTTCCAGAAGGGTGGAGTCAACATGCCATTGGACAAACAGCTACTACACACCTTTGACCAATCCAACAATTAGAACCAAACTAAAACCAACTAATTTGAGACAGATTGAACAAAAACTTCATTTACCATCAAACCACATTACTAACAAAATAACACATTAACACTTTAACAACCACAAACACTTACTAAACATACAAAACAATGAACTATACAAACACAAACTACAATCCAAACATTGCACTAACAAGTCAACTACTCTTATCTTCAACAAAACACATACAACCAACAAACAATACTAACTCAAAAGTCACATATCAAACCACAAACAATCACAAACTCAAACAAACAATTAACACTCAAGAAAATACACACATATACAAAATACATTAGTCACAAACACAACATACAAGCAACATAGCTATCAAACCAAACTAACATCTCAACTAGGTTACAACACCATGAAAACACCCTCATCATGCACTGAATCACCAAAACTTACACCTTCATCTTAAAAACAACCAATACACATACTATACTACAAATCACACAGTTTTCAACTACAACTATTAACAAAACAAAAAATACAAACAAAAACAACAAAGATCACAACCAATTAATCAAATACACACATCAACATTATACAACAAAATCTCAAACACAAAATAAAACCACTAAATACACATAGCACATAACACAGACACACAACAACAGTTACACTTACTTACACACCTCACAATCCTATATGTCCATTTAAATTAAACAATTGACACATTGACTTTCACATGCGTCATCCAAAGACACAACTAGCACAACTATTTCACATTTGAAACCAACAACATTAGACTTAATACAAAACACACCCTTCATACTCACAACACACACACATACATATAAAAGTGGACATAAACACTTGTTAAGAAACACAAGAATCAATCATTACACTCTGACACTTCAATGACAACCATCACCATAAAAGGATACACTCAACCCTCAAAAACAGCCTCCATTTACTAACATTTATCATTTCAAAACAGAATAAAACATCATACCAAAAACCACCTTTCCAAACAGACATTTCAAACAATGTCAGGCCTACTACAATTTCAACATTCAACTGGAACAGATATTAGAAAAAACTACACACCACCACAAAGATGAATACAAAAAAGCTAGACAAAACAAGGTAAAAGAACACTAAGGCTCTTGAAATATAAACTTAATCCATGGAGTAAATCACTATTACACAATCACACAGACAAATCATAGTTTAATGGACGCCAAATGAACTTTACAGCCCTCATCACATTACACCAACTCTAAAGTTTAATGGTCAAAAATCATAGTATCACGCAATTAAATTTCCCAATCTCCAATTAAGAACAATCATAACACTTCTGCAGATCCAAACATTCAACACAATTCTAGATTAACACATTGGAAAAAGACCCTTTTCAAATCCAAAAAGTAGGCACCCCAATACACAAAACAAAAACTATCAACACACAAAATCGACATTTGGTTGCACCTTGATTGAAAATAGCCAACATAGAGCCCAAACATCAACCCCTCCATTAAGCACCTTTGGAATGAACTTGAAACAAATTTGCCAAAAACTAATTATTTGCCAACATCACTACCTGAACCCACAAATGACAGAGAATATATCCAAGACATTACAAATCATAACAGACAAAAAACCTTCTAAGGAACGAATATAAAGTTAAAAACAACTTCATTTCAAACTCATCACACATCCAAATACATTAAACCATATAGTGTGTCTATCTATTGCAATAGCTAAGTATATCCTTCAACACAAATCTACTTCATCAACAACAACATTTAGTTGCCAAACAAAAATGGACCAACAACAACACTAACTTCTACTTTCACACCATTACAACCTACACACTCTAATCAAAACAAAAAACACACACACTACAGCAGCTCCAAAAACAACACAAAACAACAACACCTAAGAATAACCTACATCCACACTTAAGTTCCCTGTAAATATAAGCACTAAGCAAAGTTTAACACTCAAAACTATAAAGCACTCCCCTCAAACCTACATAATTTCATCCATTTACAAATGACAAACCTTATATTTTATATATCTACTGTAACACATATCACCTTCTCACAACAAACTACCAAACCCATCCCATACTACCATACTATACTATCCAAATGCCTACCTCCACCTAGAATGCATATTTTCAGCTTGCATAGGGATAACAAACCCCCTTCATACATATTTCCAAACATGTTACATACAATGACAATACATAACATCTACCATACACAGTATATACAGTCACATCTACACATGCAACATGTGTCCATTCACTATCATACTTAAGTGTGGATCTGGACCTATATCTCCCAAAAAATCGTAATGTGTCTGACAAACACAAATACAACCACACACAAAAATTAAACAACAACTAGGCCATCCCATCACTTTAGCCAATCCCAAACTTCTGTCATTATTCAAACATACCATCCAAGAAACACAAGTTAAAAGACAATTTCACAACAAACAACAAAATCACAATTTGCTATAACTACACCCCAATAACCAAGCCCTATCCACAAGTAAACAATCATACCACACAACAAAATGTCTACAACATTTACAGACAACAATCCCATCTTTCTGAACATTCATCATAATCATCCAGACAACTCAAA
The DNA here is from genome assembly GCA_011038615.1 of Limnodynastes dumerilii. NCBI lineage: Eukaryota > Metazoa > Chordata > Amphibia > Anura > Limnodynastidae > Limnodynastes > Limnodynastes dumerilii. The sequence goes on along the minus strand of WWET01000197.1, from coordinate 220,767 downwards.
CCCAAATACTACATCAGCCACCAACTAAACCAAACAAACACAAAACTACATCCCTCCCCCGATCCTAAAGTACAAAAACATTCACCACATTTATAATAAACAAAGCAAACACCAACAGACATAAAACTAGTCTACACATTCAGTCCACCACCCAAAAACAACATTTATCCACAAAACACTACTATCACTACAACACAAACTCAACACAATCAACATTACACATCACTGAACAAATACATTCAATATAACATCTAACAAACAACGGAAAACATGCACCAAACACAATTACCGGTACTAATGCATCACAATAAACAATTATACATAAATGAGACACAAACAAAATTGCAACTTCAAGCACACTCACTGGCTAACACCAAAAAACACCCAAAACAAGTAACACAATAGCCCTCACCTTACACATACAACCTTACAATACCACAACACCACCTTCAGATGTCCAACACATCACAAAAAATCAATATACAACAGAAAACAAAATACAGCTCCTCATAGTAACATCAACACACCATACACATCACAAACACCTCCACATCTACAGCTTGGGTCTCTCACACACACACACACACACAAAATGCAAACACTTTCATCTCTCCAGGACAAATCAACATGATGACCACAGCAACCAATCACATTCAAACTAACACTATTTATGAATACACAGAAAAGTTAGACCTACAATCAGAAAAGTTACAAACACCTATTTAAAACCTTCATCCACATTCCATCCCTTACAAAAAGAGTTGAATCAAACTCCTAGCCAGAAAAACAACCCAGCCATAGATTTACATACAACAACTAAGAATAATAATAATAATACAAATAATAATAAGAATCATAATCCCCAGGTAAACAAGCACACATACACAGCAATCAAAAATTTCACAAAACAGTAGGAGATTGCCTAGCGTGCAAACAACACAACCCTAACAACAACAATGTACAAACTACGTACACACTGATTCAAAACAAAGATATACAACAAACAAAAATTAAGATTGAAGGTAAACACACATTTACAATACAAAAGAAACCCACAAAAATAACTTACACAAACATAAGGAATAATAAGAGAACACTTTAATCTTAAAAGCTATGTAATTGTGTTTACCTTACCACACAAGTCACTCAACACAGCCTACAACTTCCCTGAGCAGTGTGTCGCCAGTCGCTACACTTACCTTGTACCATGGCTTCAAAATGACCACAATAAACAGACAACTTCTTCACATTCTACATTTAAACCAATTATCACATCAAATTAGTCATCAAGCTATGAAAAATATACAATGTGTCATCAGCAGACACATAACTAACATACAAACAATTTATCAACACCAAACACAACCATTCTTCAAATCCACTTTATTGGAAACAGAAAATTGTTATAGAAATACAGTTACTTTTAGCTCCAGTTATACAACAATCTCTGTCACAACCATTCCAAGAGAAACCACCTCAAATGTACAGGATGGAAGTGAACGAGATAGACACCATTGAGAAGTCAACCCTCTACACAAACCCTCACAACCTGCATACATTGCACACATTCCAGACTTCAGAAGTCAATATAGAGGCTGATTCAGAGAATAACAGTAAAAATAACATAAAGGCCACAGCTCAGCAAACACTTTTCTAAGTAACAGGTGTCAATTCATTTTCAAACTTTGGCATGCAATTCTTACACATACAACTCACAAACTGCACATCTTTAGGTTTGTTCACAAATGTAGACTTGACAAAAAAAAAATCTGAAGGCTGATCCTGATTTAACTATTTAAACGTGACTCCCCTAGCAATTGCTCAGGTCTACACTTTCACCTAAACAAAGGGTGAAGTGCAATTCACAACCAGACCCTTATTCATGTGCTGAAGGTAAGAAACCAGACCCTAAGGGCCTGATCCAGACCTACGCCCGCGATCGTAGTGGATGATCGCCCGGGCGTATAAACTTTCACGCCCATGACACTCCCATTGATTGTACCGACTTACGGCGGCTGAACCCTACCCTAACTTTTTGAAGCGTCCGTGCAAATTTTCAAACCAATACGCTGCTCGTACGGGGCTTAGCACGCCCATACTGTACAATTTAAATGACTATCCCCACCTCTGTTTAGTAACTCGAGCATCCGGACTATCGTCGTACAAAACGCACGCCCCTTGGGCGAAAAATACGCCTAAAATACGCTCGCTGTACACTCATGTCCTTCAGACAACCGGAAGTTGTCATACTGCACATGCACAGTGCGTTTTTTCAACCGGTTTTACACTCCCGACCGGCATACGCTCGGTCGCGGGCGTAGTTCTGGATCAGGCCCTAAGACACTAGGGGCCTGATTCAATTGCAGGCGGTGTTTTAATAAATTTAGCGTCGGAACAAATACGACGCATTCGCCCACAAAAAAACCCCTAATTCAATTGTTTTTATTACGCTGCGCTAAAACAGCAGGCAGAGAAATAAAAAATTTACAGAATAAACAAAAAAAAACTACTGTTTAGTAACTCGAGCATCCGGACTATCGTCGTACAAAACGCACGCCCCTTGGGTGAAAAATACGCCTAAAATACGCTCGCTGTACACTCATGTCCTTCAGACAACCGGAAGTTGTCATACTGCACATGCACAGTGCATTTTTTCACCCGGTTTTACGCTCCCGACCGGCGTACGCTCGGTCGCGGGCGTAGTTCTGAATCAGGCCCTAAGACACTAGGGGCCTGATTCAATTGCAGGCGGTATTTAAAAAAAGTTAACATCGGAAAAAATACAACACATTCGCCCACAGAAAAATCCCTAATTCAATTGTTTTTATTACGCTGCGCTAACACAGCAGGCAGAGAAATAAAACATTTACGGAATAAAAAAAAAAAAACTAATTCAAAACACCGCAAATCACCTCCTGCTAGCAGGAGGTGCCCGGCTCTACTGAGAGGCTATTACCCAGTGCCTGAAATCACGTTCTCACGATACTTCAGGCACTGGGTAATAGCCTCAGTAGCGCCGGCACTTCCTGCTAGCAGGAAGTAATTTGCGGCGTTCAGTGAAGGATTTTTTTTTCTTCTAGCAGCTACTCAGCGGTCCCTGGATGACAGGGCATGGTGTCTAATGCCCTGGCATCCATGGGCATGCTGATGCTTGTAGTTCTACAAGCATCAGCGTGCCCTGTTGGGACACAACATAGGGCAGCGTTAAAAATCCTAACCTCTCATAGGTGCGGATTTTTAACGTTCAAAAACCAGCATATTTTTAACGCTAGAAAAAACAATAGAATTGCAAACAAAATATCAGCCATAATTTGACAAAAAAAGCACATTAAAAATACAACACAAAACGCTTTTTAGCTAATTGAATTGGGCCCTAGACATACACTCCAACATGACCCATTCTGCAAAGTCACAAATACTCTGCTTCTCAGTTTCCAACTGTCACTTACTATAGTAACCTTCTTTGTTGAAGACACACATAGTTTAAACTATATCTGTGAAGTCATTTCACCAGGTGAGTGACAGATGGAAACTCAGGTGCAGAATATATTATACCGAATGGAATGAGCCATGTTGGAGGGTTTGCACTTGCAGATTACCCCTAGAACATCAGAATTCTAAGACACGCTATTAATGAACATTATGTTACGTCACATACTGACACACTAGATTGGACGTGGTCCTTAATTTACTTCTCATGCACATAAAAGTATTCTATAGGGAAACAACATGAAACAGACACCATGAAGCGTCATCAACCAAAACTAGGTCACATTACAAATGCAGTCACATCAGAGGTTCCCACATGAGTATAGTGAGAGAGAGACACAAGTGTTACATAGACTGCGAGGAAACGAAAACACACGGAAAATACAACAAACAACACACAACAAAGTTGAGCTATTTCAAAAGACCGTCTGAAGACGTGACTTTTAAAGGCCATCGGCTACTAAATAAGCTTATCGGCCAACAAAACTTATTCCACAGATTAAGTACAGCACAAAATAAGTCCTACAGTCTACAAAGCAAACATTAGACACACGTAGAAGAAAATCGCACATCAGACCCAGAGCCAGGGCAAGGTCATCCTAACTAGAGCTGCTCAACAAACCCTAACCTACATTCCCAGTCATCTAACTAAAAGACAGTAGCACTTTGAGGCTGCTGATCCACTGCCTCGCATAGAAACAGACGACACGGCCAGCATCACAACCGTGGCAGAAAGCCATCATGTTACGGTCCAGCCACCATCTCAGGCCTGGCCAACCTGGGGCTCTCCACCTTCTATAAACTACAAGTCCCAGCGTGAATCGACTGCATGGCCAGAGACAACACCCAATGAACCACGCCGGGACCCATCCTCTCACAACAGCTGGAGAGCCACAGCTTGGTCTGGACTACCCAATGCTTCTCATCCACCACCTATCATATATTAAAACAGACAGGGCCACACCAGCTTACCACAGATAAGGCACACAGCAAGTGCCCCTACCAAAGGCCATCCCAGGGAGAACGCGACACAAGTGCCTAACTGCACATCAATCAATTCTCGACGACCATCTCAGGTTACTCAATGAAGTTCAGGTGTCATTCAGAAAAATACACAAGCACCTGAGACCAGAGCCATCTTAACTGAATTGTAGGCCCTGCGCAAAGCAATGCACAGGGGTCCCCTACCCACCCATTAACAGGAATAAAAATGTAAACAAAACTTTACAACATTATATCACTTCAATGTCTGTGAATGTCCAGTTTGTCATCTGCCCCTTGATTCTTTGTGACTCTTCTCCAATTAAATACAAATGCTGTCTTACCTGTGACACTGTCCTTCTATTTTCCCCCACGTTGCGCCTTCTTTGCAGTAAGTGCTGACATGAAGATCATGTTAGCATCAGGGCCATCAAGAGGAATTCAGGGCCCCAGTACAGCAACTTCTTGCC
>WWET01000197.1:177899-189696 GCA_011038615.1 Limnodynastes dumerilii | reverse complement strand
TTGGGATCTTGTAAGTTACTGGATTTAAGATAGTGTACAATTTGTTCCTTTAACAGTTTTTCCATCAATTTCCCTACTATTGATGTTAGACTCACTGGTCGGTAGTTTGATGCTTCTTCCCTACTTCCACTTTTATGCAGAGGGATTTGCTTTGCTATTTTCCAGTCCTCTGGAATTACCCCAGTTATTAGTGACTGATTGAATAATTCAATTAATGGTTTTGCCAGCACCCCTCTAAGCTCTTAGTATCCTCGGATGTATCCCATCTGGTCCCATTGATTACCTTCAATTACTCACTGGTTGGTAGTTTGACGCTTCTTCCCTACTTCCACTTTTATGCAGAGGGACGACATTTGCTATTTTCCAGTCCTCTGGAATTACCCCAGTTATTAGTGACTGATTGAATAATTCAATTAATGGTTTTGCCAGCACCCCTCTAAGCTCTTAGTATCCTCGGATGTATCCCATCTGGTCCCATTGATTTGTCCACCTTCAATTTTGAAAGTTCTTTTAATACCTGCTCCTCAGTGAAAGTAGTAGTAATTGCCCCGACTGTATTAACAGTCTTCCCATTCAAAAGTGGACCCTTCCCCTCTCTTTCTTTCATCGGACCCCTATACCCACACTGTCCTTCACATGCTTGTTTCTTCTACTCATTGCAGGATATCCAACAGTCTGGACGGCGTCCGCATCGAGAACAAAGACCACATGTCCTTCCTGACTTTCTTCAACGTCTCCGAGAAGGATTATGGGAATTACACCTGTGTCGCTTCAAATAAATTGGGAAACAGTAACGCCAGCGTCATATTGTACGGTGAGTCGTATAAAATATTGTCACGTAGACGACGCTGGAGGTTCCTCATTTAGCATCCTCCGTCTTCCTTTAAATCTATATGCGCAGTAGAAAGGGAGAAGCAATTAGCTCCCCTTTAATACACATCAGTAAATACAATTATGGATGGAGAGAACACTGCTCTTCATTTCACTTACAGCAACTTGTCCTATTCCGGGGGCAGCGACAGTGCTCTGCATCCCGGCGTTATAGCCTTTTACTGGCTCTCCCATTGACACCCTTGTCCAACGTACGGAGAGAGAGCAGACACAAATATACAATATGAATGATCGTAACGAGCGTAATGCAACCTTTCTCTCCCCAGGACCCGGAGCCATGCCCAACAGAAGCAGCTCTTTCTCGCTCTCCCTGGCCGCCATCTTCGCCTGGTGTTCTGTCCTCTATTCCCTCACCATATTTTGATGACGCGAGTGACCACGGAGGTGGGGGCAGTGCAGAGATCACCCCACCCCAAGGACTTCACGACCACTGTGGGGAGAGTATCGTCCCCGCATCCTCATCCTTCCTCGGGCTTTGCCGTCTCGCTGGATCGAATGCATCATTGCGACAGATCGGCGGTCCCCGCGGCCGTACATCTACCGGTTTCATTTATTTCTACGATCACGGTGGCCCGTGGGAGATGGGGCTCGTTTCATATGTAGATGTCTTTGTAAATCCCTGTGTTATGGATCTAAGAGGGGAAAGTGCAAGGACGGCTAAAAAAAAAAGGACAATACCCTCCACTGCGACAGAACGGACAACCCTGACCGATGGCTCCAAAGATGGATCAGTCCAGGTCTTTTACCCAGTGCCCCACGAAAGGACACGTAAGGGATGGTGTGGAGGAGCTGGGTGGATTTTCTGGATCTACAGGGAATTCTGAGGCTCTAGGAACAGTGAGCTCCCATTCCACTCTGTATCCAGCTCCATAAGTCACAAGTTGTCTTTCTTGTAACAAGATAGTCAACTGCACAGCCTATAAAAGCAGCAATGAGTTTCCCATCCAGGAAGGGCCACACATTTCACCAATAAACCCATCTATTCAGGTGATCAATGCTTTCCCATCCAAGCCTTGGAACCCCTCGGACCGATTCCTCTTTCTATACCATCCAGCACCTTGTGGTCCTCCTTTCCCCTACCCGAGCACCATCATATTACCCAGCAATGCCCCTCATGGTACAGTAACTATCTCTGCAGTGATTCCATCCTCTCATTGTATGCACTATGTTCCGTTCATTCCGCAGTATAACACACAAGAAATCTGGAGAAGAGCTAAGAAACTGCACCGGTGACCTAGTAACGAGGGAAGGTGTGTCTGGCGTCACACCGTCACATTCCTAAACATTGATGGTTATTTTATCAAGCACATACAGAGTTCAGCAAATGATGTGGTGATTGCGTTTATACATGATACAACATACGTAGAGTATCGGAGGTTCTTATCGTTGTCTCTCTGAACCGGAAGACAACCTATGCCAATTAAGCATTTCCCCGACACCCATTTACCCTTTAGATTGCAGAAACCCATTCTCACCATTCCAGAACTGTAAGTGAAATCGTGGCAGTGACAGAATAGCGCAGAGGATTGCATCGATACATTGGCAACATATAACAGCAACGCTACCGAGACGCAACACGAAGGAGCCGCCCCTGACAGAGGTGCAAATCTCTGCAGCATTGTGTCGCCGTTAGGTGTTATTTCAGCAATAGTCTGAACTCTCTGGAAGGAGCACGTTTGATGTTTTGTGAAGCAATTGAGTTTTGGGACATTTTCATTTGGCGATCTTTTAAATTCTAGAAGGCTGATGTGTTGAGTCCGTGTTAGACAAAGAAGACACAGCCAGATTGCTGCATGTTACACGGCGTTTGTAAACTTTTATAGGCGAGGACGGTCAGATGGTTGTAACCTTGTGATGTGTCAATAAAGTCTGATATTATTTGTAAACGCGGATTCCTTTCATGTCCTGACAGCCAATCGTTAGAGAGAGGATGACGTGATTACGTCAAGCGTGACAGATGTGCTCTCTGGTTGCACGTCCCTGTGTACTCAGTATCTCGGTACACTGGACCTAGGGCACAATGTGAATGTAGAATCATCTGTGTCTTCGCTGTGATAAATGTGGAATCAAATGTAAGGTATTGAGAGCAATAAAGATTGGAGAGTGCACTCACACTCACACTCAGTTACATGGTGCAAAAGATGAAAATCTGGAAACCAGAATATACCATTGACCAATTTCATTGTCAAATACATGTAGATAGAGCAGGGCAATAGCTTAACGGGATGCGTTACAGAAACTGAGGGGGTTTGTGTATATGGATGTCCCTTCAATTTTAGTACACATAAAAAGACAGTCCCGGTGTCCCCTCACTCTCTGGATGCATGTGATATAGACAGTCCCGGTGTCCCCTCACTCTCATGCTAAATGTTACGTAGATAGTCCTGGTGTGCCCCCACTCTCTGCATGTTATACAGACAGTCCCGGTGTCCCCTCACTCTCTGGATGCATGTGATATATTCAGGCTCTGTGGCCTCTCACTCTCTGGATGCATGTTATACAGACAGTCCCGGTGGCCTCTCACTCTCTGGATGCATGTGATATAGACAGTCCGGGTGGCCTCTCACTCTCTGGATGCATGTGATATAAACAGTCCCGGTGACCTCTCACTCTCTGCATGTGATATAGACAGTCCCGGTGACCTCTCACTCTCTGCATGTGATATAAACAGTCCCGGTGGCCTCTCACTCTCAGCATGTGATATAGACATTCCCGGTGACCTCTCATTCTCTGCATGTGATATAGACAGTCCCGGTGGCCTCTCACTCTCTGCATGTGATATAGACAGTCCCGGTGACCTCTCACTCTCTGCATGTGATATAGACAGTCCCGGTGACCTCTCACTCTCTGCATGTGATATAGACAGTCCCGGTGACCTCTCACTCTCTGCATGTGATATAGACAGTCCCGGTGACCTCTCACTCTCTGCATGTGATATAGACAGTCCCGGTGACCTCTCACTCTCTGCATGTGATATAGACAGTCCCGGTGACCTCTCACTCTCTGCATGTGATATAGACAGTCCCGGTGACCTCTCACTCTCTGCATGTGATATAGACAGTCCCGGTGACCTCTCACTCTCTGCATGTGATATAGACAGTCCCGGTGACCTCTCACTCTCTGCATGTGATATAGACAGTCCCGGTGACCTCACTCTCTGGATGCATGTGATATAGACAGTCCCGGTGGCCTCTCACTCTCTGGATGTGATATAGACAGTCCCGGTGGCCTCTCACTCTCTGGATGCATGTGATATAGACAGTCCCGGTGGCCTCAATCTCTGCATGCATGTGATATAGACAGTCCGGGTGGCCTCTCACTCTCTGCATGTGATATAGACAGTCCCGGTGACCTCACTCTCTGGATGCATGTGATATAGACAGTCCCGGTACTTCACTGAAAGGGTGATAGATAAATGGACTATTCTCCCATCTGAGGTGGTTGAGGCCAATACAGTAGAGCAATTTAAACATGCTTGGGATAAATATAAGGGTATCCTAAATTGTAAACCAAATTGAGGGTAAATAGGGTCTAGGGTCAGTATAGTTTTCAATAAACAAATGGGCAGACTAGATGGGCCATGTGGCTCTTATCTGCCGTCACTTTCTATGTTTCTATGTTTCTATGGTGCAAAAGATGAAAATCTGGAAACCAAAATATACCATTGACCCAGGAGCTACAGAGCAAAGATTGTGAAATTTCATTGTCAAATACATGTAGATAGAGCATGGCAATAGCCTAACGGGATGCGTTACAGAAACTGAGGGGGTTTGTGTATATGGATGTCCCTTCAATTTTAGTACACATAAAAAGACAGTCCTGGAGTCCCCTCACTCTCTGGATGCATGTTATACAGACAGTCCCGGTGTCCCTTCACTCTCTGGATGCATGTGATATAGACAGGCTCGGTGGCCTCTCACTCTCTGGATGCATGTTATACAGACAGTCCCGGTGGCCTCTCACTCTCTGGATGCATGTGATATATACAGTCCTGGTGGCCTCTCACTCTCTGGATGCATGTGATATAGACAGTCTGGGTGGCCTCTCACTCTCTGCATGTGTTATAGACAGTCCCGGAGGCCTCTCACTCTCTGGATGCATGTGATATAGACAGTCCCAGTTGCCTCAATCTCTGCATGCATGTGATATAGACAGTCCGGGTGGCCTCTCACTCTCTGCATGTGTTATAGACAGTCCCAGAGGCCTCTCACTCTCTGGATGCATGTGATATAGACAGGCTCGGTGGCCTCTCACTCTCTGCATGTGATATAGACAGTCCCAGAGGCCTCTCACTCTCTGGATGCATGTGATATAGACAGTCCCGGTGACCTCTCACTTGTGATTTATTTCATACAGAATATTTAGGTAAAGTGCTGACATTTTTGTATTGTAAAGCATTGTGAGATTGCATTTAACATTGCAGCATGCGGCTCACCCCATGTCCATGAGGCGTCTTCCAAGGCTTGGTGCGTTCCCTTTTGCTTTCTGTACGTAAGACCATAAGGTGTAAGCCAAGACTTGGAGCGCAGCGTACCATTCATTAACACGATGTCAGGAACATAACCTATAGAGTAATACGTCTCCCCTAGTTCTCAGCCCCCGGCGGCGTTCTGTGCCGCGGGCGACATCACACCTGCTTGGCGGGGGTGAGAGCAGGAAGTGACACAACTCTCCTAATTGGCATGGAAGAGATGTCACAGTGGAGCGCAATGCTGGCGGCTCTGCGGAAAGAAGGTGCTGCATGGAGTGTATTAAATAGAGTCTATTCGGGGAAGGCAGATGTGACACGCTACCTCCCAGCGCCGCGTACACGCACATCACTCCAGGAGATGGAAATTCATAAAGTTTAGATTAGAAGATTAAATTAAGAAATTCTCTGGGAAGCACTTAACGAGATCATTGCATGTTAATAAAACAGCTGATTTCAGGAGGAGACTTTTATTGCGCTTATTAAATTAAACAAGAAAGGAATCTATTTATTTCTGATCATAGAGGAGAAAGCTGAGCCCCGGGGATCCTGTTCCTGCATGTAGCACGGCAAATAAACCCTGCACACGTGTGCTGAGCACTGAGAACCGTGTACTGTAGGTCTCTGGGTGACCCATAAGTGATCTGCCAATACCTGAGATGTCACCATCATAGGACTATTACTGGATGATACCAAGATACTGATACAGATGATCAACACAGTGCACATCCCTAACCTCTACTACATAGCCACCTACCATATACCTTCACAAGGTTCCTATCTACCCTCACAGTACACCCCTATACTCATTCTGGTTTTATTCTGTTTGTGGGCATGTCTGGGATCAGTTGCTGGCAGGGAGAACTGATCCACAGCAGCCATTTTGGAGACCTTAAGGGGTGTCTCCTAGGTAAGTTGGCTCTCAATTTATAAACATATATATGGGACCCAATACTGGGACTCTCATTGTTAGAGTTAGGACCACCATATACAGAAAGGCCTTGACGGTGGCTGGTGGCTTTTCTCATATTTGTACAAATATGCGTAACGAACATTTCTGTGTTTTATTTTACAGATAGAACAGTATAGTTTGTTACTGGTTTATGGCAGTGTGCTGAGGCAATTTTTCCCTTTGTTTCTGTGGCTAGCAGGTTAACCCCTGCCTTTCATGCACCTGTTTAACATTTACTTAATAAATTGATTGAGCAGCTTCCATTCTGGTTTCACCCCTATACTCAAACCTCAGAGTGCACACAGTCCATGCCCTGTACCTATAGACAGTACACAACCATCCTCCACCCTGACAGAGAAGACAGTCCATGTCCTGTATCTGCAGATGGTACACATCTATCCTCCTCCTTCACAGAGCACACAGTCCATGTCCTGCACCTGTAAACAGTACACCCCTATCCTCAAACCTCAGAGTGCACACAGTCCATGCCCTGTACCTGTACAAGATACACACCTATTCTCTCTCTCACAGAGCAGACAGTCCATGTCCTGTATCTGCAGATGGTACACATCTATCCTCCTCCCTCACAGTCCATGTCCTGTGCCTGTAGACGGTACATCCCTATCCTCCTCCCTGACAGAGAAGACAGTCCATGACCTGTACCTGTAGACAGTACACAACTATCCTCCATCCTCACAGTACACAACTATCCTCCGCCCTCACAGAGCAGACAGTCAATGTCCTGTACCTATAGACAGTACACACCTATCCTCTGCCCTCACACATTCAGTTCATCCTCCGGCTGTACACTTTCCCCTCCGCCCGAGCATTAGAGGCTAAAGAAGAATTGCTTTCTATGCTTTCCACCAGCCAGAGGGCACTGGGGTTACCTAACATAGGATATTTTTCAAAGAAATCACACAGACACAGTTTATTATGCTGTGTAATTTGAATCTAAATCACCTTTATGATGTCTCTTTGCTTTATTGAGTTGCTACAGTGCTAATCTTGTTGAGTTGATTGCTCTGTAAGGAAATCTTAGAGACCTGACTTCAGTGATCCCTACAGGCAATGAAAGGGCAGATGCCGCATCACGCTCCGAGTCTAGTGAACATCACAAATCGGAGGCGTATGGCTTTAGTGGCTTATCCGCCAGACTGCACACAGCAATGCTATTGTCCTACACTACCAATGAACTTACCATCAGTCAAAGGCTATGTTTCCATATGGCAATATAGCGTTTGTAGCCAGATCACCGACACGCCAGGGTTGAAGACAGCAATAACATTACAGATCTTTTCTCTTATATTACACAAAACAATAACATTTCTGTTTAATACGTTCTCCTCATTTTGGGGAAGGGGAGGATTGGGGCATCTCTGAATACCCTCCTAATATACCTTATGCAAATTGAGGGTATGCGTCATCCCAACATTATATAATTAAATCTCTGTAGTGCAGTCACCTGGCAACCAATCAACAATCAACATACAACAGATTATTGCTCACAGCAGGAAGGGGCCTATACATGAGATGATTTACCACCAAGGAAAGGTCCTGATACCTGCACCACTTACCTTTCCTGCTGTGACCAATAATCAAGGTGAATGAGGAAGGGCTACCAGGACTGACAGCTGATTGGCTGCATGGGCCTCCTGTCACGCTCAGTAGGAGGCCCACAGCTGATTAGCTGTCTGTCAGGGAGATTCGCCCCCCAGCGTGTGTCACATCCACCTCCTGGATGGAGTTTCCCCATCTCTGACTCCATAATTATGGGCATGTACATTATCGATATAGTAATGGAAGCCCTGTATATAGGATCGTCTTCAGAATTGGTGAGGGACTGGACAAACCCGCGGGCCCTGTTTCCTATGTGATGTCATCAGTGACATCACGTGGGCGGGGACCTGCAGACCTTCACTACCATTGGGCCCTGTAATTATGGCGGGACCCCATCAGCTGTGGGCCCGGGACAGTAGCCCCGTTAGTCCCCCCCTGATGGCAGCCAGCCTGTAGCTCTTGCACAGCGCAGAGCTCACATTAATTTATTACTTCTGTACATGCTGATAATTACGGTGTCAGGGAGATGGGGAGACAGGAGGTCGCAGTGCAGGGTTCAAACGCTGGCCAATATCGGTAGCTTGGGTCCGATAAATTTTAAAAAGAACTAATGTTAAAATTATTGAACGCAAATGTTTCAGACCATTTTATCGCCGTTAGGACAAGTACATGTTGCAACGATTTTTGGTCTGATTCACAGATAATTGGATGTTTGGACCAATAATCGCTCTAGTGTATGGTCTTTGTGGTACAGTGAAGGCTGACACATTATGTTCTTCTTCCTGTGCGCCAGGATTTTGTGTCTCAGGGACAACACCGGAACTAACATGGCCACAACCTCACTGGTCATGTGACAGGTAATTATCGTGGCGGTTGTGGGTGTGATAATCAGCGTCATCACTTCTGAAATTACATTTATTATTTTCGTTTGGAATTAAAGTTGTAAATTCCCAATCCATATATATTTAATAATAAAAACTTAATAAAGAAGAATAAAATACAATCATTAAAACGACCACCAAGTGTCAGATGAAACAATGCTAAGATGTTTTCTTACAGAAGACAACTGGGTCTCTGTATATCCACAAGCCATCCTCAGCTATAAATGAAAGGTTCTGTGAAATATGGCAGCATGCGGTGAGCAATGAGAGCGGGGAAACAGCTAGTAAGTCTGGGTCATACAGAGAACAGTAACAGAGCAGAGAAAGAACGTCTGTGTCATCCTGAAACGGATTTAGTTTCCTAAACCGAGCCCAACAGAGAAAATACCGTCAGTTGCTATGGGTGACAGAAACTCTTGATGTACTGGCTTGTAGATGTTTATTTACACATATTGCCCAATGTCTGCTCCCCCAACATGACCCATTCCACTCGCTATACAATAATCTCTTCCCATCAGTTACTATGGTAACCACCTGTGTTGAAGAGAAAAATGTTTTTTCAGTTAATTCATTAAATCTCGGTGAGTGACAGTTGGAAGCTCAGGAGCGGAGTTTATTGGATGGAATGTCGTAGAGTCTGCCTATTGTAAGAGCCATTTCTAGTGTAGGTTGCTGCCTTTCCTATTTTAATAGTGTCTGCATGAGCCCAGGTCACACAAACCCCTAACCAGCACGTTAAAAGCCCATGTGGAATTCCATCACCCGTTCTTACCAGGTGGTGTTACCAAATAATCCCTCTATAGTTCCACACTGGACGGACGCTTGTGCAGCACCTCCCCCTCCCCCGACTACATTATATGTTTAGTATTGGGAGTGGGACTTGGCCGTAGCAGCGATCACCTGTCTCTGAGGCATGTCACATGACTGTGTCAGGTGATGGTTGCAGAAGCTTCTATTCAGCCATGTCTCGACCCTGCTACGTCCCAGGGTCTATCATATTAAATTGGGATTCTATTCCATTAAAGTCTTGTTCAAACAGATGTTTGGTCACCACTGAAACACTTTCTAGTAGACTTCAATGTGATTTACAGGAGTGATGAACGTGGACAGAGGTAGAAGGATGTATACAAGCGATACACGGGTAGGGGCCATTATTCTGCGGCTGCTGTACAAAGAGAAGGAAACGTTTACCCCCAAGGAGTTTTCTTATTTCTTTTTATAAATCTTTTCACAAATAAAGAAACCCCAAATATTGAACACAACACACAGTTCATTGAGGGGACAGCGCCCCCATCAGACAGAGTCATGTACCGCATGCAACAGGTGCTCAATACATACAGTACATTGCTTTAAACATTGCACTTGGCGTCAGCTGGAAAAATGTTTATTTTGCTCTTTTTCGAATAGACGAATGGTCACAAAGACCCGATGACCTGACATTTTCCCAATGTCATCCTCCAAACCTGCACCGCAAGAGCTGACATTCATTACGCTCACCACACAATAACGTTATCGGTCGGCATAGACAATAAAAGTGAATATAAACGTTTTGTCGTGGATGGAGTTGGAAAAACAAATGTGATTTAATAATATATTAATCGTGATCTCAATAAATCGACGCCTTCTGTATGTTGGGATAAAAAAAAAAAGAAGACATCTGAATTCTTTTTACATTTGCAGAAAATGCCAGAATTTGTGATTATTCTGAGGACCTCTACACATCGCTCAGTCCTTCGTTTCTATAAAGTACATGTACATGAGGTTAATTGAGCAGACTCTCCGCTATCCATTATTCCTAGAAGTGTCTCATGGGCTTGTGCTGTCATTATTGATAGTGGAAGGAGATTCTCGCCTGCGTCTGAGCTGAATGGG
Source organism: Limnodynastes dumerilii (assembly GCA_011038615.1). NCBI lineage: Eukaryota > Metazoa > Chordata > Amphibia > Anura > Limnodynastidae > Limnodynastes > Limnodynastes dumerilii. Next base: position 179,072 of record WWET01000197.1, on the reverse strand, counting down.
AGCCTATGAGGGCGGACAAGGATTATCCAAAGACAAGGACAAGCGGTCAGAAATAGCCAAAGCCCAACCAGAATCCGCGCAGTACAAGTCATTATTACAGTACTATATCACAGCATAAGGGGTGCATACGTCTCCTGTGTACTCCGACAAAACAAGGGCCGTTCCCCCACATCAAAACAGTAATCTCGCAGACTGCTTGTACTCTCAACCCCAAATTCTCCTGAACGCCTGCACCCTGTTGTCTCGGGAGACCTCACTCCAGCCTTCTTTCTCTCCACCTCTCAATCACAGGTTGTAAAGCAGGCCACGCACTATACAATAATTGGCTTGATTGCTGGATAGTGGTATGGTGAAAATTGTCGGAACGCGTAAAAAACTGTCCATTAACGCTTCCTCCCGATAACTCCTGAACGATCTGACCTATCAGGATCAGCACAGGGTGGCGGGTATATAGTCCACCATCAGAGGACCAGATACAGATTTAAGAAATGTGGGAGTGAATTCTGAAATGCATCCAAAATGAGGTGAAAGTGTGTGCGCCTCTGGCCTTAGGATCCCGGCTTCCATACCAGAAGCCTTTCCGACAGCCATACAGCACGCAAAGCTATATGCGTGGTGGGAGGGGGCTGCATGCAAATCGCAGCGTTTTGCCTTGGTTAAGCTAATTCTTATTTACGCATTGGCCCCATTTTCCATCCATTCCATGTGAAGGTATAGTAATTGTACAGGAAGGGCTGGGTGAAGCCCATACACACAATCCTGATTTTAAGGTAGGGTCCTGGGACCGGATTCACAGACGCGTGTTTACTACGTGCACCCATGACACTCCCCTAGCACGGACGGATTTTCGGTGGCTTTTACGCCTCCATTGTGCACCTTTAACTCTACGTGTGTACTTAAGCGATAAATGGATAGTTTCCATTCCGATCGCATGCAAGACGTCCACTCGTGGGAAGCCTGAACTGGGTTCTATGGGATATTGGACCTGATTCACACTTAAGAATCTTCTTAAAATAAGAACTTAAAGTCACTCCTGGGCTAAACCATGTTGATTGCAGGGGAGTCATATTTCATCTGTTGCAAACAGTATTGGTGTTGAGAGGTGATATTTCCCAGCCCAAGTCTAAATAACAGTGTAATAGTAAAGCTGGTCAGTATCTGTTTTCAGTAAGC
>WWET01000197.1:131524-173255 GCA_011038615.1 Limnodynastes dumerilii | reverse complement strand
ACCGCTCCTGGGCCTAAAAAAAGAGAGAAAGAGAGAAAGAAACAGACCACAACTTTAGACACCCCAGCAAAGAGCAGAGACATGCACAGAAGAGGAAAGTACAGTACAGAAGACAACAACATTGCTGTGCAACATGAGGAACACGGCCACTGGATGGCCAGAGAGTGAGATGAAATGCAATATATAGTGGAAGTGTAACAATGGCTGCATGAAGTAGAGAAAATAAGGACAGTCTGGAAATAGCTCATCCATCTATACCTATACAATCAGTATACAGCGTATGGGAGCCTGGGTAATGAAATAGAACATGCATCTACCTATACAATCAGTATATAGTGTATAGGAGCCTGGGTCATGAAATAGAACATGCATCTACCTATACAATCAGTATACAGCGTATGGGATGTAGCTCATCCATCTATACCTATACAATCAGTATACAGCGTATGGGAGCCTGGGTCATGAAATAGCACATGCATCTACCTATCTTGTATGAGCTTCTAGTTATCTCCGTGGCTCCTCTTTCCCCGCTCACCTGTCTCCGGCCCTGATAATCACCAACCTATTATTTGTTGTTTACCTTAGTTATATGCCATAAACATTAGTATTTAATGACTGCATACATCTGATGGGAGCACATTCATTGTTATGAGATTTCTTTATTTGATGTTTCTCTTCCTGTTTTGGTGGACTGAGTTAGGCTAAAAGTGAATTCAGTATAAATGAACCCTCCCAATGCACCAATGGCTGTAAATGAAGGGTTGGTGGTTTGAAGGAGCTGCTATACAAAGACTATGGGATAATCAGTGGATTGTGGTCAGCACATGGATGAAAAGGGAGCACAGGAGACCCTGGGAAGCATCTGAACAGACATATGGATGGCTTATGCAGATTATCAATCTCTACTGAGATCGACAATCCTGGCAGAAGAGGGGAGGTGCTGCTGAGAATGACAGGAGACTGTTGAAGCTGATTCGCTTCAGGTGCACCTGTCAGTCTCTGCACTATCTGGGCTTGCAGTCAATCTTGGCAGGAGACTGATGCAGCGAACCTATTGGCTAGCTGCAAAAATAAAAAAAAGTCTGGACTTAGGGCCTCATTCATTAAGGTCGATTTGGCCTAAATCGCCTCAAATCGCGTGATTTGACTCATTCATTAAGGTCGATTTGGCCTAAATCGCCTCAAATCGCGTGATTTGAGCTTAAAAAAATTGCCAATCGGGATTCATTAAGCTCCAAATCGCATGATTTGTTTAAAAAAAAAAAATCGCCATGGCAAACATCGCTGGACAGAAATCGTCCAGATGTTTGCCATGTAAAAGATAGAAAAAAAAACCCTCTCCGTATTCACTATAGGTGATTTGAAGGTGCGATTTTATTGTGATTTCACATCGGGACTGACAAAAACACATGTCCGTATAACAAACATGTGTTTTTGTCTGTGTAAAACCTAAGTGCTGCATGCCTGAAAGCCTTAGCCATGCTGTACTGATCGAACTACAAGGATCAGCAAAGCTGACCCTTGTAATTCTATCAGCACAACATGGTTAGACTTGTAACCATGCAGCGCTGCGTGTAGTGTGATCGGGACTGACAAAAACACATGTCCGTATAACAGACATGTGTTTTTGTCTGTGTAAAACCTAACGCATGGCTGAAAGCATTAGCCATGCTGTACTGATCGAACTACAAGAATCAGCAAAGCTGACCCTGGTAGTTCTATCAGCACAACATAGTTAGACTTCTAACCATGCAGTGCTGCATGTAGTGTCTGGAAAAAAAAAAAAAAACACAAATCACAAAACATATATTAACCCCTAAAATCATTAAATAAAGTGCATGTAAAAAATTTTTTCGCCCTAACTAACAATGTTCCCTAAATGTGTGCACTTACCTCTGGTCATCTCTCCTAATCTAAGTGTAATGTGTGCAGTGTATCGTGTGTAATAAAATTAATAAAAGGTTTGTGCACTCACCATCTGATGTCAGCATCCTGGGAAGCCTTCTTTTCTTTATTGTAGGATGTCTTCTTCTGTGTTTATCTTCTTTGGAGGATCTGGTCCTGTTCTGTGTATCTTCTGCTGTTGACACGATGCTGGAAACCTTCTATTCTGCATCCGTGCTGCTCCTAATGATGAATAGGTCACTAGGGGGCAGTGTTTTTATATAAGAGATGAGGTCAGCCCCCACCGTAACGGACGTCATCTCTTATATTAAACACTGCCCCCTAGTGACCTAATCGTCATTAGGAGCAGCACGGATGCAGAATAGAAGGTTTCCAGCATTGTGTCAACAGCAGAAGATACACAGAACCGGACCAGATCCTCCAATGAAGATGAACACAGAAGAAGACATCCTACAAAAAAGAAAAGAAGGCTTCCCAAGATGCTGACATCAGACGGTGAGTGCACAAACCTTTTATTAATTTTATTACACCCGATACACTGCACACATTACACTTAGATTAGGAGAGATGACCAGAGGTAAGTGCACACATTTAGGGAACATTGTTAGTTAGGGAACAAATTTTTTTTTACACGCATACTTTATTTAATGATTTTAGAGGTTAATGTATGCTTTGTGGTTTTTTTTTTTTCACACACTACACGCAGCGCTGCATGGTTAGAAGTCTAACTATGTTGTGCTGATAGAACTACAAGGGTCAGCTTTGCTGATCCTTGTAGTTCGACCAGTACAGTATGGCTAAGGCTTTCAGCCATGCAGCACTTAGGTTTTTTTTCAATCTCAGGCGATTTGCAGCGATTTGTTAAAGGGCTAATCATGGTGGTTTTCTATTGAAAATCATCGCGATTTAGCCCTTTAAAAATCGCACACCATCGCCTGAGATTGAAAAAATCGCGCCAAAATCGCGTGTTAATGAATTTGAATAAAAAATTAAATAAATTGTGGCTATAACGCCGCAATGGGCTGCGATGTGAAATCGCAGCTCAAAATCGATTTTAATGAATGAGGCCTTTAGTGTGTGGCCAGTCCACCTCCTGGATTGGAAGGAAGGTTACAATCATGGCTTTAGTGTACAGCACTATGCAGCACAGAAGGGCCCATTGCAGAGATGCATGAACAACGTGCTTCAGGATAAATGGTTTTATTTTACTGCATTAGTAGTTCAATTGTATTTATATCTTAAAAGAAGTAAATGTATAAATATGAAACATCTGTGGCAGGGAGCCCGGCTCTACAAGCAGCAATTACAGAAAAAATGCGGCCAATACGTGAATTCTTTACCTAAACGATGGGCGCGGGAAACAAATACCGGGCGTCCCTGCGTTTAGAAATATGATCAAATCACTGGAGAATGGTAGGAAATCATTGAGCACAATGGAATCGAATGATTAATTACCGCAGTTTACAGCTGACAATATTACTTAGCTGTCCTCATAACGGTGTAACGCTGTGAAATAACAATATTACACATCTCACAACAATGTCGCTTCTGTTCCCCATACTCTCACATAAACGTAAGCCAGGCTTAATGTGAACATTCTCAGTATTTATACTGCATGGCTGGAGAGAACAAGAACAAAGCACAAAGATCTCTGTTTCTCTAACATGGGGACACCCAATTATTTATACACCTGTCTACACACACACACGTATCACACCTAATCCACTAAAGTCACACAACTCCACACGAACCCGAAAGCTCAGGCTGTTAGGAATTGAACATTTTTCAATACACAAAAAAAACAGCCAGTTTTCGGAAGTCTGGGCACGGAGAAATGACACTAATTAGGTGACAAACAATAAAATAATGTCAGAACCTAGAAAGCAAGAAAGAAACCCTATCTGCAGAAATCATGACTAACAGTTACAACTGAGAGAGAAGACGCCACTATACTAAGGTGCGGGGGGTGTGGTTTGCTGGAATGATGGTCTGATTTTACACAAACCAACTAACTAATCCTAACCCTCCATATCCCACAACCTAACCCTAACCGTCCAGGGGCCTAACACTAACCCTTCATGCTCCGCAGCGTAATCCTAACCATCCATATCCCACAGCCTAACCCTCCATGTCCTGCAGCCTAACCCTCCATGCCCCACAGCCTAACCCTAAATGTCCCACAGCCTAACACTAACCCTCCATGCTTCGCAGCCTAATCTTAACCCTCCATATCCCACAGCCTAACCCTCCATGTCCTACAGCTTAACCCTACATGCCTTGTAACCTAACCGTCCATGCCCCACAGCCTAACCCCAGCCTTCTATGCCCTGCAGCCTAACCCTCCATGTACTGCAGCTTAACTCTACAAGCCTTGCAGCCTAACCGTCCATGCCCCGCACCCTAACCCTGGCCTTCTATGCCCTGCAGTCTAAACTAAACCCTCTATGTCATACAGCCTAACCCTAACCTTTCCTTTAAGACCTAGCCTTAGCTCAGCATGGTCTTTCACTAGAGGTTCCTGTTTCCGAAAGCAATTTTCTATTTTCTGACCATTTGGACAATGATAGATGATGGTAGCTATATCATTGTCACCATAGGGCCGGTTGATCAGCAGGGGCAGGACCCAGCCAAAGATGTGGGAATCACCTTAAACATGGAAAATATTCTTGGAATACCGGCTTCCCAAAATTCTGTGCACTTCAATGTTAACAGAGAAGCAACCAGTATCCACACTCATTCCTCTAACACAAAAGCAATGATCTGTCCGCAGTATTCCTTATTCTCCATACCTTTACCTTTACTCATCTATCATCCCACAAAATAGAATAAAGATTTTTAACAAATGGATATTTAATTCACTGTTTCCTTCATAAAGAAGCCTGTGGACTTAAGAGACATAGAAGTAATAAAAAGTTACAATTCCCTGATGGCCAAGATGATTGTAGAGTATAATCTACCCCTCCATATCCCATATCATGATCCAGCCAAGACTTATTAATGTCTGCCCAGTCATCTTACTCTCACAAGAAGACACTAGAGAGTGAGAAGACTGAGCAGAAGACACAAGAGTGAGGGCACTGAGCAAAAGACTCAAGAGTGTGAGAAGATTCAATAGAAGACACAGGAGTGAGCGGACTGAACAGAAGATGCAAGAGAGAGTGAAGAGATGAAGAAGAAGAAACAAGAGTAGAGTATAGTCTATCCCTCCATCTCCCATATCCTGATCCAGCCAAGATTTAATAATGTCTGCCCAGTAATCTCACTCTCACATAAAGACACTAGAGAGTGAGAAGACTGAGCAGAAGATTCTAAAGAGTGGGAGCACTAAACAGAAGACACAGAAAAGTGAGAAGACTGAGCAGAAGACAAAAAACTGTGAGATGATTCAACAGAAGACACAGGAGTGAGCAGAAGACACAGGAGTGAGCAGACTGAGCAGAAGACACAAGAGAGTGAGAAGACAGAGCAGAAGACACAAGAGAGTGAGAAGACTGAGCAGAAGATACAAGAGTGAGGAGACTAGGTAGAATGCACAGCAACCTGTGGGGACTAAGTAGAAGACAGTAAAGAGAGGAGCCTGAGCACGAGACATGAAAGAGTGAGCTGACTGAGCAGAAGACACAAGAGAGTGAGGGGGCTGAGCAAAAGAAATAGGAGCGTAACAGGACCGAGTAGAAGACACAAATGGAGGGGCCAAAGAAATTTCATATATAAAGGTGAGGGCTGAGTGGAAAGCATTAAGAGTGGGGAAACTGAGTAGAAAAGACGAACTATGGACAGGGGACTGAGGAGATGGGATACAGCACTATGGGGACTGAGAAGTAGTTACATAACAGTGGCCCGTATTCAGAGTACCGGACGTATAACATATATGTCCGGTGTTTAGCGATTTTAACTACTGCGCATGCGTAGTCATTTTTTAACGTAAAGACCGCATTTACGCAATGTACGTAAAAAAAGATAAATAGATTACGTTAAAAAATGACTACGCATGCACAGTAGTTAAAATCGCTAAACACCGGACATATCTGTTATACGTCCGATACTCTGAATAAGGGCCAGTAAGAGGACTGAGGGGCTATATACAGAGGACAGAGGTGAGTGGTATAGAACTATATAAGACTGTAAGAGGACACAGGCTAGAGGGAGGCACATGAGAGGGGCACCGAATAAAAGGAACACACGAATAGAAGGGCTGAGGAGGGGACACAACAGAGGGCGAGGATTCATCCTCCAAAATCTTACACAGAAGGTGCTTTCATACAGAGAGTCTACAGTGAGGACTTCAGAAACAGTCTGGATTAGCAAGAAGAGATGAATGAGCTGTGTAGAAAGCAGTAGGCAGATCGGGCACCATGCAATCTCTTGAAATGGAAGAGGCCATCGCTCAGAAGCCGACCATGCACAACAATGGAAGATGTGTGAAGCAGACAGCCAGACACTGCCAAACCTCTGCATAAAGATGGTGAGAGCAGGGGGTCTCTACAGGCGGTAGAGATGCAAGCCATTCAACCAGAGGCGCCAGGGCCGTGATTATACTGAAATGACCAAATAAAGGTTTAATATTTGGCCAAATCACAAAATAATATATAAGAAAACAGATTAATTCATTTCTGTTAATAACCAGAAATGTCAGACTGATGGGAAGAAGTTATGAGGTAGACTGAAGCGAGCGGGTCATTGCATAGGGTGTAAAGCGGAGGCTATGCAGGAAGCCTGGGTGGAAGGACAAGGATGTGCAGCAATACTAACCTTTAAGGGGGGTCAAGGCAGCTGTGGTCTCTTCTAAAAATCAAAAAACAATGCTTGATTAGGGAGGACAACAGCCCAGGAAACACTGTCTACAGTCATGGTGTTAGAGGAACCTTTCATCCCCACAAATCAGTAAATGGATGTGCCGCTGTGATATGCTACCGCTGTGAGTCGCACCGGGTAACGTATACGCTTCTACCGTTCTGTATATGGACAGGACTGCCCCAGCAGGGACTTGTAGTTCAGGAGAATGTGGGCCTGAAACTGTGCAACGCATATAACGCATCTGTAAGAGTAGCTCTGAGTCATTGTGCAAGCGCGGTCTCCTACAAATGGTCACATGACAGTCAACGGACCAGATCAGAGACACAATTTTCAGACATTCAAACGCAGTATTACGTGGCCGAGACCTATAGCATCCAGCAACTGAGCGATATCACCGGCAACCACTCTTTTTGCAGGGGCAGCTTTCCGAGACCCCTACCTTACTTTATGTTTTAGGGCTTGTGCGTATGCAAAATGGCTGCGGCTCGTAAGTCTGGATCGGTATACAGAACATTAGAGCCCCTGTGCTGTACACTGTATACTAAGCCCCCTCCTCTTACAAGTGGGACCTGCCCCCATAGAGAATATTGTGTATGAAATGAGACAGAGATTTTTGTGATATTTTTATATTTATATTGTATTTTATTATGTACTATGCTGTCCATCCCCGCCCTGTATGTCTGTACTGTATATTATTATGTACTATGCTGTCCATCCCTGCCCTGTATGTCTGTACTGCATTTTGTTGTTGTATTTTGTACGGTGCTGCAGACACCTTGTGACGCCTTATAAATAAACAATAATAATAATAAAAGATACATAGTGAATGGCAGTGTGCTGCGGGGACATTTTCTTTCCTTCGTGTCTGTGTACATTACCCCTGTCTTTCATGCACCGCTCTATATTAACCTATAAATTGATTTGAGAAAACACCATTTTGTGTAACTGTGTGTGGAAGCAGTTTGGGATCAGCAGATCACAGGGGTAATGCTGCACAGAAGCCGATATGAAAGATATAAGGGGGTGAGCTAGCTCTTAATTTATAGCACATGATACTGCATATGACCCAATATAAGGACTCTATTTGCTTAGCAGAAAAGCCTTGATCTTGGCTGGTGGCTCAAGCGCAATGGTTCTGCACATGTTTTATAGATAGAGTAACAGGTAGCTAATGTGTAATGGCAGTGTGCTGGCATAGATATATAGGGGCTGATCCAGAACAACGCCCTCTGGCGTTGTTACGGCGGTCGTATGCGTAAGATCGGCTTTTTTGCCGATCTGCGCATGTGCCTGGCAGATGTTTTGCTGCGTGACTAGGGATTTTTGTAACTTTGGATCGGGCTTCCCTAACTATAGCGTATTTACAGTGGAAGGGGCGAGCCAAGCTTACGATCACCGTAAATACGTTAGAGTTAGGGAATGTAGACGGGGGGAGGCATGCAAAATAGTTAGGAAGGGCCGGGCTGATCAGTTACAGGCAATTCGTAGCTATGTCCGGCCGTAGTTACGCTGACAAAAGTTAGGGTAGCCTGCAGCCGGCATAAGTGCAGTGTAACTACGGAAGGACGGGGGGACTGCATTGTAGAAACACTGTGCGTTAGTATGCACAGTGCTTCAGCGTAGAGCTCTGGATCAGGCCCATAGTGTGTGTGTGTGTGTGTGTGTGTGTGTGTATATGTGTATATATATATTACTCAGACCCCAGCGGCACAAGGTGTCAGGGTTAATATTATAGGTAATCATATTTACATTCTTCACGCTTGAGTCTTCCTCATCTGGCTCTGCTATAAAAGCCTCTGCAATCACCACAATGATGGATAAATAATACAACAACAAGCGTCCGATAGAGAAGGTGCTGAAGGGTAGTTGTGAGCAATATAAAATAGATGAGAGGACTGAGAGGTGAGTAACACTGCTAGAAACCGATGAGCAGAAGACGAGAGACATGTTCCATGCCAGAGCGGTGCTTACGGGGCTATGAGCGGATGGCAATGAGACAAGGGCCAGCCAATCCACAGACTGGCTGCAGGTAACGAGCACAATAAATTAGAATACAGGACACAGGGTCTGTAAAGCGCAGGGATGTAATGCGAGGAGACAGGTTCCAGAAGACAGCAGATTGATTACACAGCTCTAATGACATCACATAAAATACACAGAGGTCAGTGGGGGACGGGACCGTTATGAGGAGGTAATAACAGACAGGGATCACTGTACTGACCTTGCAGTAAGGGCGAGCTGGTGGGCTGGTATATTTCTACAAGGGGTAAGGAGATACGGGGTGGGGGGAATAGAGGGGTCGTGTTTACCAATGACATCAAACCAAAGTGATTAGAAAAATAAAACAAAACAGCGGCATACAATGCGTTTCATTACGAGGCGGGTGCGTAAAACAAATAAGCGATGTCCCATGACTAGCGCCGACTGAACATCACAGACGCCATCTCCTGACAAGCAAATTTCTATTTATTTACAAATAAACCCCTAGCAATGATTACCTGAAGATGGCTGGGGAAATCTTGGCAGGGATGATGGAAACGCAATGGATGGGGACACGCAGATGTATGACGAGGAAACGAGGACAGCCTTCTGTCACCTGAGTACACACCTATGAATCACACATGCCATGTGACGATTGCAAGGAGCATCTGATTCTCGTGTACACACTACACCAATTACCAGCAGATCTGACATCATCGCCTCTCTGCTGCGCACACACTACATAAAACGCCATCAGACGCGATACATGTAACGGAAGTTCCGGAGTGCCTGTCCATTCGTGTGTACACAGTGATTTGCTTGCAGGCCTCTCACTTACTCCCATAACCCATAATTAAATATGGACGCCCACCAAGGCTTCCGTGCTGGAGGTTATAGCATCAGCAGATTCGTTATAAAGTCTATTATTACATCGTTGATTGTGAAAATGAGGAAGGTTAGAAAATCTAATCCAATAATAACATGATTTGTGCTTTGGTACAATAAAAAACGTACACGCTAATACAATATCGTGCCAAATAGATGTTTATTGTGTTATCGGCAGGATTATTGGATAGGAGTGTGCCCAGAGTAATGCCAGGGAGACTCCGGGAATGGTTATACATTAGAACACACTGGTGAGGTCACCTTAAAAACAACCCTCGTCTATAACAGCGGCGGGGAAGACAGAACGCACAGTTTTCAATATCTGCTCTAAACAAAGTGTTCTGCTGCTTCTGTTATTACTCTGCTGCAGGGACTTAGATGATTACTGAATAATGATAATGCTCCCGACACAAGACTACAGACACTTTTACCTGGGTCCCATCATTATCGCCCACGCGACCCTTATACAAATAGACCTATTTAACTCAGACGTGAAATGAATGCGCTCGACACGAGATGGTGCAATTTAAACACAAAGCGGTTGGAATCCAAACTTAATTATATGCAGTTAATTATATGGGAAAAAAAGGCAAACCTTTATATACATAAAAATCCAACTAAATAATTCTGAACCTAATAGGAAATGATCTCCTCTCACAATCCTGTGTGTAGACATCCAGCTGCAGAAGTCTTTCCAAGAGGAAAATCTACACAACATGAAAGATCCTCTTCTATAAACGTGTAGCTCACAGCCTGGGAAACCGTCACTTCAACAGACACACGCTGGGTATAGGGGTAATGCTGGGTATAGGGGTAATGCTGGGCACAGGGGTAATGCTGGGTATAGGGGTAATGCTGGGTATAGGGGTCACGCTGGGTATAGGGGTAATGCTGGGCACAGGGGTAATGCTGGGTATAGGGGTAATGCTGGACACAGGGGTCACGCTGGGTATAGGGGAAATGCTGGGCACGGGGGTCACGCTGGGTATAGGGGTAATGCTGGGCACGTGGGTAATGCTGGGTATAGGGGTAATGCTGGGTATAGGGGTAATGCTGGGCACAGGGGTCACGCTGGGCACAGGGGTCACGCTGGGCACAGGGGTCACGCTGGGCACAGGGGTCACGCTGGGCACAGGGGTCACGCTGGGCACAGGGGTCACGCTGGGCACAGGGGTCACGCTGGGCACAGGGGTCACGCTGGGCACAGGGGTCACGCTGGGCACAGGGGTCACGCTGGGCACAGGGGTCACGCTGGGCACAGGGGTCACGCTGGGCACAGGGGTCACGCTGGGCACAGGGGTCACGCTGGGCACAGGGGTCACGCTGGGCACAGGGGTCACGCTGGGTCCGGCGTGTGAGAAGTGTCACGCTGGGCAGAGGGGTCACGCTGGGTATAGGGGTAATGCTGGGCATAGGGGTCATGCTGGGCATAGGGGTCATGCTGGGCACAGGGGTCATGCTGGGCACAGGGGTCATGCTGGGCATAGGGGTCATGCTGGGCACAGGGGTCACACTGGGTATAGGGGAAATGCTGGGCACAGGGGTCACGCTGGGTAGAGGGGTCATGCTGGGTACAGGGGTCATGCTGGGCACAGGGGTCATGCTGGGCATAGGGGTCATGCTGGGCACAGGGGTCACACTGGGTATAGGGGAAATGCTGGGCACAGGGGTCACGCTGGGTATAGGGGAAATGCTGGGCACAGGGGTCATGCTGGGCACAGGGGTCATGCAGGGCACAGGGGTCATGCAGGGCACAGGGGTCATGCAGGGCACAGGGGTCACGCTGGGCACAGGGGTCACGCTGGGCAAAGGGGTCACGCTGGGCAAAGGGGTCACGCTGGGCACAGGGGTTACGCCGGGCACAGGGGTCACGCCGGGCACAGGGGTCACCTGGGTATAGGGGTCACCTGGGTAAGGTTGGGTATAAAGTAGTGACTTTATTTTCCTGTGTCTACAAAAACTTTTGCTCATTCATCAACCTGAACCTTAAGAGCCCCCTTTCCTTCAAGCTCCCCTTGATCAGAGCCGGCCCTCATCATAGGACATACTGACGAATGAATGGCAAGGGTTGTAGGTATTTTGTCGGGATTGGCTGTGGGCATTGTGCTAGGAGTGGCTGTCGGCTCTGTGCCATTTAAGGGGCACAAGCAAAAACTTTGCTGAGGGAATTGTCAAACTCTTCCCCCCATCCTAGATCATCATTTATTTACCTGTAGAGAACATCTGGATAATGCTGACTCTCTGCGCCCGGACATAGTACCCGGATTTCTAATATTAATAATCACATTCAGAGCCACAGCCCCCAAATTGCTGACCAAGACACAATGCAGCAAGATGCACAGACAGACATAAAAGACTCAGCGATGGTGGAATGAGAAACAGGTCTATGACATGCATGTACGTGATTAATAAGTCATAGAAAAGGCTCAGCATAAACCATGATAACCCAGTGTTTGCATTACTGTTTCTGTCTATAATGGGCCAGCCCAAGAGGAACTGCTAGGAAAAATTCAGTCACTGAAATGGTAGTTGATGTGTCATAACCTCCCATCTGAGGTGGTAGAGACATGCTTATAATAAATATAAAGATATCCTATATCTCAAATTAAATTGAGGGTCAAATAGGGTCTAGGGTCAGTATATAAAACAACAGGGCCGTCACTTTCTATGTTCCTGTGATACTCTGTATAGGAAGGGGAGATGTATTGTATGGGCAAATACTCGTCCATCCTGGGATAAGATCCCCCGGAGGTTGCACTAATCACTGTATCCCGGATCTCTCCAGCCTTATTAATAATACGGATCATTCACATTGTCATATGCCAGACACGGTTATGTGGATGCGGACTATGGCTATGAGCATTCAATATAGAAACCGCTCTCTTATCAGCCCCTGAGGCCTGGACTGAGAATTGCCAACACAAACACCACACAAAAGGTTAGATATATATATTATTTTCCTTTCATTCGGCAGGAGACCGGTGGGAATGGAGAAATTCTCATATGAGATAAGGTTTGTGCTTCTAAAGTGCATTGCACAGGAATAATGATTGTCCTTTATACCACACTGCGGGTATAACGTCGCTTTCATCTATTCAGCTCACTCCCAAACTGCTGCTCGATGAACCCTGACCAGAGGGAGAGAGCGCTGGATCCTCATCACGGGACCTGCTGGAGGATGGGCCGAGGAGCGGAGGACACTAAACGGCTGCTCTCTATAAGGGCAGCAAAATGTACTTATGGTATGTATCACTGTGACTGACCCATCAGGCTGTCTATCGCCCCCCCTCACCCATGTCCCTGACTTACCGAAGAGGAGGACGCTGGCATTGCTGTGGCCCAGCCGGTTCATAGCGACACACGTGTAGTTGCCATAATCCTGCTCAGACACATTGAAGAATGTGACGCGGGAAAATGTCTCCCTGTTCTCCACCTTCACCCCCTTGCGGGAGTCCATCAGCCTGGCAGGAAGAAGATCGGTGTTAAGGTGTAAGCCATGTGATGGACCCGGGCTGGGTGACTTAATGGTACATAAAAGGACAGATCACGGCCTCGGGGTAGAACTAGCTGAATGAGAGAAGATGTAGGGTGATCATACGTGTAACACAATCACATGAGGATAGGAGTCTTAGTGACGTCCCACATGGATCATTACAGGGCCCTGTCTTCTCCTCTGCCTGCTGAGGACAACAAGCAATGGGCCTGATCCAGAACTACATCTCGGAGCGAATTTACGCGTGGCAGAGACGTAAAATCGCTGTTTTGTACGCACTGCGCATCACAGAAAATACGCACATTAACGTAGCGTAATTGTGAACGTATGGGCCATTCACGTATGTGTCACGTAAATACTTACGTGTGGGCGTGCCAATTTTACGTTACTCCAAATTACGTGTGAAATACGTGAAGTAGGCGGGGGGTTGTATTTAAAGTGTACAGTATGGGCGTGCATAGCTGCATAAATTCGTCTAGCCCATACGTACGTGTGCGTATGACAGCGGTTACGTTGGAAAAAGTTAAGGTACGGTTTGGAAAGCGTATCTTGACAAAATACGTCCGTGCAAGGGGTGTGCCGAGGGGAGTGTATCGAATTTACGCGCACGAAAATACGCTCCGCGAATAAACGTACGGCAAACGTAGTTCTGGATCTACCCCAATGTGTGTAAGGATCAGTATATGAAGCACAGCTTTTGGTGGTAAACTGTACAGTAGACGTAGGAGAACGCAAAATAATTAGGTGGATGACCTCATTACAGAGGGTGCGGGAGGGTTAAAGCACATAAGGGTTCCTACCGGTATATGCCATTCAGACTGTATGACTGGGCTGGAAACAACGCAGGAAATGAATCCGGGGCCAGGACGTCAGACAGAACCCTGGGGAATCTGGACTGCACTTGTGGTGTTTGTGTGTTATTACTATGACATTGTTATACTGTATGATGCCATATGTATACAGGGAATGGGGAGCGCACCTCTTTTCCTCCTTGTACCAGAAGAATTCAGCTGCTGGCATGGCCAATGCATCGCACTGCAGAATGCCTTGGTGACCCAGAGGGACGCCGATGTTCCGAGCATCCAGAATATATGGAGGGTCTGCAAAAGAAACATTGGTCGTCAGTATGCAGTGCCCCAGGAATGTGGTCACACACACACACACACACACACACGCACACAATACACACACACAATACACATGTAGAACCCTCCCGGACTTCCCATGCATTGGGCCTGTACACTGAGTGATGGAACTGATAGATACAATGCGGACAGGAATCCACAATCAATATGCTAATGTTCACTTTACATGAAAAGTCTGTCACATTTCAGCATACTAACAAGACATCACGACACGATAGAAAACAAGCAATATAAGGCAATTATGGGCCCGGAATACTTTAATACTCCCGTAACACAAGGAAACGGAGCTTCACACAAATTAACATGCAAAGCACAAAAAGAACTCTCCCAATTATTCCCAATACATCGCAACACTAATGTCTGCTACACGCCACACATAAGCAGGAGATAAACACATACATGTCCCAGGAAACATGGACAGCATGAGAGTCCAGCTCAACATGTAATACACCAGGTACATGGGCCTATTGTCTCTAACCCCAAACACCAAATCTGTAACTCCAACCCTAAACCCTGTACACCCATCTATAACTCTAACCTCACACCCTGTACACCCATCTATAACTCTAACCACAAACCCTGTACACCCATCTATAACTCTAACCCCAGAACCCTGTACACCCATCTATAACTCTAACCACAGAACCCTGTACACCCATCTATAACTCTAACCTCACACCCTGTACACCCATCTATAACTCTAACCACACACCCTGTACACCCATCTATAACTCAAACCCTGTACACCCATCTATAACTCTAACCCCAGAACCCAATATGATAGGAGTAGCAGGCGTTTACCCATCTGAAACAACAGATTGTGTAAAACTATATCTGACACCAAATGAAGTATTCACTTCAAATACGTAACTCTTGAAACCCCATCACGTCAGAGGGACTGCGGCCTGAGAGAGCCTCTAATCCCAGATAAGATTCTACAGGACGGCAGAAGAATGGCTGGAAATATTCCTCAGTCTAAGCAGCGTCTGAGAGAGAAGATGGGGAGCCGAGAGATTGGACTTGCTGGAAAGCCCATGAATAATGAGGCCGGCACGCTTCCCGCCGCACGCCCAGTAATGGGGTATGTTTGGAAATCGCAGACAGCTGAAGTCTATTGATTATTCATGGACGAGTCAGTATGTTTACAGCGATAACACTGGCAGAATTTTATCTGCTTAACAGCCACTTCTAAATATTTAAAGATGACTCAGAATCTCTTTGTTGGAGTGACGGTCGCTGCCACTTACAGTTGACTGTGACTTTAACCCTTCGGACATCCGGAGAGGAGACGTCGTTGGCGGCACTGCACTCGTACAGCCCAGACTGGTCCCGTGTGATGCCCGAGATCTCCAGGTACTCATCCTCACTCATGAAGCCGTGCGCTGCAAGAAAGAAGCATACGTGTTACAGGGATACACAACATGACAACACAAGACGTGGAATCTTAAAGAGCACTGGGGTCTGTGCCATGTCCAGGCCCCCTTTCCCCCACACACTGTCGTCATATCTGTAAAATCAACTGCAGAACTACTGGCTACACACATTTGCAAATGTATGATACTCCACCAGCTGGCGTACTATAGGAGGTCCAACTTTAAGCAGTGAGAGTCCCTGTAGGGGTTATACAGGGAAAAGTGTACCACACATATGGTAGGAAATTGCATGTATGGTGGACCCATCTGCTTGGAAAAGTGCATCAGAAATCATTAAAACTTTAACTTATCAATTAGCAGCTATCGGCTTCCTGCAGAGATCAGACTAGGGAGCTGACATCACGTATTCAACGTTCTACAGCAAGAGTGCGTGACTCATCCTGTGAATTGAATGGGTGATGCCAGCTTCATGGTCAGTTGCTAAATGGTAAATAAACAACGTTGGAATGATTTGCTAATGGGCTGTCATGTAGCTTCCCCACCACATCGCAAAATCAGCATCAGGCAGAGAAAGCTTCATCTCAATCAAGCTGTATATCCTGTTGATTTAAACAGTGACCCCCTGGCCTGCATCTGTTTATATTAACCTATAAATGGATTTGAGCAAGCACCATTCTGAGTAGCTATATGGATAGATCTTACTCTCTATAGATATAGAGAGGCCACTTAGTGAGGCTAATGTGTGCTTTGGAGCCTGCACAATGAGAGGAGGAATTAGAGAGGGAGGCAGCGTCTGGTCAGCGGGTGAGAGGAGAAGGTCAATTGGTTCTTATCAGTAGAGGAGTTCCAGTCAGAGGCTCTCAGCACACTAGAAAGGAAGAGGTTAATTGCTGCACGTCGCTCACTCCCTCTGCTCCCTGTCTGTCAGGAGCCGACGGGGTAATTCTAGGTTAGGAGCCGGGAGTAGGAGATGTTCTGGTGATATAAAAAGAAAGATGAAAATAAAATAACATTCTCCTCTCTCTACAGCTCTCCTGTGACCCTCTGTGGAGGCTCTTACTGTCACACATATGTACTCCATAACCCTGTTATTTCTCTGGACCATGTGTCTGGTATCAGGCTATCCTCTATCAGCACCTGACCCATAGGTGGAATCAGCATTACTGCTCTCTGACCTCTCCATATGGAGTTGCGGAATGAGGGACAGGAGGAGGACAGGCCGTGTGGCAGGGTGAGGGGGATCATGTACCCTCGTTACACAGCAGCACGTCTGCACATTCATCTGGACATGAGAGTTGTATCACAGCAACACAGCAGAAGGAGCTGCCTCATTAACCCCCTACACTCAAAGTGTCAGAAGGAAGGGTTAATCAGTGGCTGGTGAGGGGACGTGTCACCGCCACACAGCACAAGGAGACGCGGCAATTGCTGCCCCGCACACAGCAATACACACACACTGATACAAAACAACACACACACTGATACTAATCAATGCACAAACTGATACAAATTAACACACACACACAGCTACAAACCAGTACACACATATACACACAGATACAAAACAGTATATACTGATGCCTACCAATACATAAACACACACACACACAGCAATACACACACACTGATACAAAACAACACACACACTGATACTAATCAATGCACAAACTGATACAAATTAACACACACACAGGTACAAACCAGTACACACCTATACACACCTATACACACAGATACAAAACAGTATATACTGATGCACACCAATACATAAACACACACACACGCACAGAAAGCAGTACACACTGATACATATCAATGTACACACACACACAGATACATTACAGACACTGATACACACCAAAACACACACACTCCGATACACAACAATACATACAGCTACACACTGCTATACATACTAACACACCAAAACAATCACTTACACCAATAGATGCTATTACACACAGCAGATATACACACCAATACATACATATATACATACATACATACACACACACACAAGCTAACAAAGCAATATATACAGATACACACTGATATATAGTGCAGTACATACACACAGTAAGATATACAGAGACATACAAACACACACAAAAATATACTGATACACACACCAGTACACAGGGATGTACACTAATACACAGACACATACACTAGCACAGCATCACACTATGTGAAGAGGAAGATGACCGTCTCCCAGTTGGGTCAGCAGAGAGAAATTAGACGCAGGGCTTACGATCATGGATCAGCTGCCCATATGTTTATCATATAGAAGAGGCTCCTGTATCACTGATTGAACAGACTGTAACTGAATAGAAAGAAAGGTACCAGAAGTGAAATAGACAGGAGACTGCTGACAGCCTCATTCACTGAAAGGGGCAATTAGTAACAGAAAAAGAGATTTTACGTGAGATTGCCAACACAGTGACAGGATGAATGTCAGCTGAGCGGAAGCATCATGAATAAGACAGGTAACAAGGAGACACAGACACACCATGAGTAAAGGAGGGTTCAGCATCAATAAACCCTCTATCACAATGTTGTGTTACTCAGGAGGGACAGGGACACCGCAAGCTAGCAGCAAGAAGGTAGAGGGGTGGATCAGGGAGATAAATCAGGGGGATTGCGGGTGCCTTGGGGGAAAAGGGAGATAGCAGAAGCTGGGGAGTATCAGGGAGATGGCGGAAGCTGGGGAGTATCAGGGAGATGGCGGAAGCTGGGGAGTATCAGGGAGATGGCGGAAGCTGGGGAGTATCAGGGAGATGGCGGAAGCTGGGGAGTATCAGGGAGATGGCGGAAGCTGGGGAGTATCAGGGAGATGGCGGAAGCTGGGGAGTATCAGGGAGATGGCGGAAGCTGGGGAGTATCAGGGAGATGGCGGAAGCTGGGGAGTATCAGGGAGATGGCGGAAGCTGGGGAGTATCAGGGAGATGGCGGAAGCTGGGGAGTATCAGGGAGATGGCGGAAGCTGGGGAGTATCAGGGAGATGGCGGAAGCTGGGGAGTATCAGGGAGATGGCGGAAGCTGGGGAGTATCAGGGAGATGGCGGAAGCTGGGGAGTATCAGGGAGATGGCGGAAGCTGGGGAGTATCAGGGAGATGGCGGAAGCTGGGGAGTATCAGGGAGATGGCGGAAGCTGGGGAGTATCAGGGAGATGGCGGAAGCTGGGGAGTATCAGGGAGATGGCGGAAGCTGGGGAGTATCAGGGAGATGGCGGAAGCTGGGGAGTATCAGGGAGATGGCGGAAGCTGGGGAGTATCAGGGAGATGGCAGAAACTGGGGAGTATCAGGGAGATGACAGAAACTGGGGAGTATCAGGGAGATGGCGGAAGCTGGGGAGTATCAGGGAGATGGCGGAAGCTGGGGAGTATCAGGGAGATGGCGGAAGCTGGGGAGTATCAGGGAGATGGCGGAAGCTGGGGAGTATCAGGGAGATGGCGGAAGCTGGGGAGTATCAGGGAGATGGCGGAAGCTGGGGAGTATCAGGGAGATGGCGGAAGCTGGGGAGTATCAGGGAGATGGCGGAAGCTGGGGAGTATCAGGGAGATGGCGGAAGCTGGGGAGTATCAGGGAGATGGCGGAAGCTGGGGAGTATCAGGGAGATGGCGGAAGCTGGGGAGTATCAGGGAGATGGCGGAAACTGGGGAGTATCAGGGAGATGGCGGAAACTGGGGAGTATCAGGGAGATGGCGGAAGCTGGGGAGTATCAGGGAGATGACGGAAGCTGGGGAGTATCAAGCAGATACGGAAGCTGGGGAGTATCAGGGAGATGACGGAAGCTGGGGAGTATCAAGCAGATACGGAAGCTGGGGAGTATCAGGGAGATGACGGAAGCTGGGGAGTATCAAGCAGATACGGAAGCTGGGGAGTATCAGGGAGATGACGGAAGCTGGGGAGTATCAAGCAGATACGGAAGCTGGGGAGTATCAGGGAGATGGCGGAAACTGGGGAGGATCACTGAGATGGAGGTAGAAGCTGGGGAGAAAAGGGATATGGCGAGAACCAGGGAAGAGGAGAGATATGGCACATATTGAGGTTTATCAGGAAAATGGCGGGAGACAGGCAGGATGAGGGATCCAGGGAGAATGAGGGAGATGGCGGGATCTAGGTGGGATCCAGGGAGCATAAGGAAGATAGCGGGCGATGCAGAGGATCAGGTAGATGGCGGGATCTAGGGAGGATCAGGGAGATGGCGGGATCTAGGGAGGATCAGGGAGATGACGGGATCTAGAGATCAGGGAGATGGCGGGATCTAGGGAGGATCAGGGAGATGACGGGATCCAGGGAGGATCAGGGAGTAGGCGGGATCTAGGGAGGATCAGGTAGATGGCGGGATCTAGGGAAGATAATGGAGATGGCGGGATCTAGGGAGGATAAGGGAGATGGCGGGATCTAGGGAGGATCAGGGAGATGACGGGATCCAGGGAGGATCAGGGAGTAGGCGGGATCTAGGGAGGATCAGGTAGATGGCGGGATCTAGGGAAGATAAGGGAGATGGCGTTATCCAGGGAGCATAAGGAAGATGGCGGGAGAAGCAGAAGATCAGGTAGATGGCAGGAGTTGGAGAGTGTTAAGGAGAAGGTGAGAGCCAGGTGGGGTCAGAAGGATGGACAAGACGTGGTGTATAATGGGATCTGCAGAAGTCATGGATTATTAGGGAGACGACAGCTGGGGCTGGGGTAGGGTCAGAGTGGTCACAGCCTATTGATGGTGTCTTTGGGATCAGGACTGAGTACTCTGATGGACATACAATGAACTCCTCGCTGGCAGTACAGCCGCAGTTGTCTCACAGTGGAGAAGGCACCAGAAATGAACAAAGTGGAGATTCTTAAATAGGGACATTTATCAGCGTTTTATTCCACATTAACATAATATTTCAGGAGATAATAGGTACAGAGAGACCTGTCTCCTTATTAGAAGATATGTCACATCCCGCGGAGCTTCACTGATGGGACTGTAGAGTTCTTTGTCTTGCTTTCACCTAGAATCGGTATCAGCGATCAGGGGAAACAATACGCCACTGGGAGCTCATTAACTTATCAGAAATCACAGGTAATTTTTTACTTTAAATCCGGGGAAGTTTAATTAACTTATCAAACAAAACAAAGTAAAAGGTTGAGCACAGCTCACAAATATCTCCGTAGTCTCGTCACAGCACCATACAGGAGTCATAATTGTATCACTGAGAACCGAACAGCTGACACTTCACAGGAAATAAATGATAAAAGGGTCACATGGGAGCAATGTATAACAATGTCTTGTATTTATAATGATCTACAGTAACTTATAACCATCTAAAAGCTGGAAAGTGACTAAACACACCCCCTTTGACTCTTCCATTACCTAGCTCCACCCACTACGAAAACACCAAAACCCCACAATATGAACAAATAAATAACACATGGTTCACAAGTGTTACATGAGAATTCCGAGTACAAGATAGTGGGAACGCAGGATAGCCGTCATATATCAAGCCTCAGGGCTAGATTCACTGAACTGCAGAAAAGGAAAAGTGGAGATGTTGCTCATAGTAACTAATGAGATACTAGATCTCACTTTCCTATTACATACTAGAGAATGTCTGGTAGCGTCTGATTGGTTGCTATGGGCAGCATCTGCACTTTTGCTTTTCTGCAGTGTAGTAAATCTGGCCCCCGGGCTTCTTGCTCCTTCAGGTAGATTCTCCCAATTCTCTCTGTGGTCTCTAAATATGTCAGAGAAGGCGTCTGGCCGCTGGTGGAGATCACCGGTTAGTTCAGTAACTTCTCGAGGACTGGGTGCGATAATTCTAATTTCTCAGTAATTGTAGATCACAGGACGGAGTATTATCACTTCCAGAAGCTAAAAATAAAGAGGAGCATTTAACATTTCCTCCCGCTCCTGCTTAATTATGCAAATGAGGGTTCAGATTTGGTTCAGTACTCGGCAGAATCTTTTGTAGATGGATTTGGCATTCGGCCGAATACAAAAATATGGATTTGGTGCATCCCTAATTACAATGAGGTGCTTAAATTTATACTGGCTAATTCCATTACTGGCAGAGATTGTTAATCTGCGATGAGAAACATTGGTTCTGCTTCCTCAGCTCTGTGAAACGTCGGCCAGAATTTATGTGAATATCAGGTGTGATCGTGGAACATTGGCCAGGGACATTATAATGCCAGTGAAATATAGGAAGAGGCTTACGCATCAGTGCCGTCTTACCCAATGGTGTCACATCTCCATAGAGAAAGGAGATGGTGGGACACGGGGAGAATCAGGGAGATGGTGGGACACGAGGAGAATCAGGGAGATGGTGGGACACGGTGAGAATCAGGGGGATGCTGGGACACGGGGAGAATCAGGGAGATGCTGGGACACGGGGAGAATACACTGGGAGAATCAGGGAGATGGTGGGATACAGGGAGATGGTAGGACACGGTGAGAATCAGGGAGATGGTGGGATACAGGGAGATGGTGGGACACGGGGAGAATCAGGGAGATGGTGGGATACAGGGAGAATCAGGGAGATGGTGGGATACAGGGAGAATCAGGGAGATGGTGGGATATAGGGAGATGGTAGGACACGGTGAGAATCAGGGAGATGCTGGGACACGGGGAGAATCGGAGAGAGGGTGGGACACGGGGAGAATCAGAGAGAGGATGGGACACAGGGAGAATCAGGAAGAAGGTGGGACATGGGGAGAATCAGGGAGATGATGGGACACGGGGAGGGTCAGGGTGTTGGTGGGATGTAGGAAGGAATGAGGTAAATGGTGGAAACTGGGGAGGGTCAGGGGTATGGACAAGGCAGGTGTATAAGGGGATTTGCAGGAGCTAGAGATCATTAGGGCGATAACAGCAGGACATTTAGTCCCCAGCTAGATACCTGTCCCCAGCTCCTCTGATGACCTAGTGGTAGTTGGAGATATAGGACCTCATTCAGACCTCCATGTGTATTTTGTACGGACAGAGGTCTGAAGGTCCACAAGAGAGGGAAATAAACGCTGATGTCACTCCCCTCTCACGCGTGGGCTTTGAACAACTTAGGCGTCCTTAACTCAGCGTTAAGCTCTCCGCACAGGTCTGCGCTCATCCAAATTCTGTGCAGAAGTGTCTGTCGCTGCTCCCTCCCCTCATCCGCATGTCTATTACCGCCAGCCTTACGGCGATTTGGCATGTGGATATAATGGAACCCCGTGTCGGACGTATTTCCATATGCTGAAAGATCTGTTGCGTAACATCTGGCAAACACATTCGCAGTTCCTAAAAAAACAACCAAGCAGCTTGCGGAAGGCGGGTGTCAGATGGAGTGCGGGATCTGGCCCATAGTGGCTAGTTAAACCCTACCTGGTCTCAAGAATGCTCTGTATCATCCTGCGCTTATCGTTTAATCAGATCAAAGCGTTTCTGAACTGTTGTTTACAGTGCTCCAAATAAATTGCCAAGGACATAAAATGCGCCACAATTGGCTCATCGCTACATTTATCATGTAACGTGTAAACAGGTCGAGCCTTGTGAATTTGTGAGGCTTCTTTAAGATTTGGATCTGGGGAAGAGAAGGTTAGAGCCATCAAAGGGGAGGGTTAGGGTTAGAGGTGGGACACGGGGAGAATCAGGGAGATGGTGGGACACGGGGAGAATCAGGGAGATGGTGGGACACGGGGAGAATCAGGGAGATGGTGGGACACGGGGAGAATCAGGGAGATGGTGGGACACGGGGAGAATCAGGGAGATGGTGGGACACGGGGAGAATCAGGGAGATGGTGGGACACGGGGAGAATCAGGGAGATGGTGGGACACGGGGAGAATCAGGGAGATGGTGGGACACGGGGAGAATCAGGGAGATGGTGGGACACGGGGAGAATCAGGGAGATGGTGGGATAGGGGGAGAATCAGAGAGAGGGTGGGACACAGGGAGAATCATGAAGATGGTGGGACATGGGGAGAATCAGGAAGATGGTGGGACATGGGGAGAATCAGGGAGATGCTGGGACACGGGGAGGGTCAGGGATGTTGGTAGGATGTAGGATGTAGGTAGGATGTAGGAAGGAATGGTGGAAACCGGGGAGGGTCAGGGGTATGGACAAGGCAGGTGTATAAGGGGATTTGCAGGAGCTAGAGATCATTAGGGCGATAACAGCAGGACATTTAGTCCCCAGCTAGATACCTGTCCCCAGCTCCTCTGATGACCTAGTGGTAGTTGGAGATATAGGACCTCATTCAGACCTCCATGTGTATTTTGTACGGACAGAGGTCTGAAGGTCCACAAGAGAGGGAAATAAACGCTGATGTCACTCCCCTCTCACGCGTGGGCTTTGAACAACTTAGGCGTCCTTAACTCAGCGTTAAGCTCTCCGCACAGGTCTGCGCTCATCCAAATTCTGTGCAGAAGTGTCTGTCGCTGCTCCCTCCCCTCATCCGCATGTCTATTACCGCCAGCCTTACGGCGATTTGGCATGTGGATATAATGGAATCCCATGTCGGACGTATTTCCATTTGCTGAAAGATCTGTTGCGTAACATCTGGCAAACACATTTGCAGTTCCTAAAAAAACAACCAAGCAGCTTGCGGAAGGCAGGTGTCAGATGGAGTGCGGGATCTGGCCAATAGTAGCTAGTTAAACCCTCCTGGTCTCAAGAATGCTCTGTATCATCCTGCGCTCATCTTTTAATCAGATCAAAGCATTTCTGAACTGTTGTTTACAGTGCTCCAAAAAAATTGCCAAGGACATAAAATGCGCCACAATTGACTCATCGCTACATTTATCATGTAACGTGTAAACAGGTCGAGTCTTGTGAATTTGTGAGGCTTCTTTAAGATTTGGATCTGGGGAACAGAGGGTTAGAGCCATCAAAGGGGAGGGTTAAGGTTAGCGTCATGGAAGGGGAGAGTAAGGGTCAGCCTGTGGGTAGCGGAGTCTTAGGGTTAAACTAAGGTGATGGACGCATTAGGGTCAGATTAGGCTTAGGTTATGGTAATGGAAGGGGGGGGGGGGTTAGGTTTGGGTAATGGAAGGGGGGGGGGGGTTAGGGTAAGGATAAGGCTATGGGTTGGGGTTACATTTATATTTACCAGTTAAAGCACTGTCTTCCATGTTCCTGTCCATCGATTGTTTCACCTTTTTAAGGTAACAGTAATACATTTCCCAGCCACCTCGAAACTCGCCGAGAGAAAACAGCGCTTCAACACCCCTCAATAAGTAACCCGGAAATGCAACGTGGTTCGGCGGGAGAGATTCCTTATTATTATTATAGCTATCATTTATTAACACGAGGAGAGATTTCATGCTCTGTGTAATTTGCAGGTTATGTGCAGCCATTACACATTATGGGAAATGTCTTTTACTACTAATATTTTTATTTCTTTTTAGAACACAGTTTTTCCACTGACAAACCACAAAAGTGTGGAACAGCAATGGGACCAAACTTGTGCTGAGCTTCCCTAATATTTGTGCCTCTAGAAACAATACAGTCTCAGACCTGTTATTAAGAGGAGACATTTTTTGTAACATTTATCTGAAGAGCAACCCCCCCCAAATATTGATTTCTAGACACTAGGACGCGATTATCAATATAAGAACATTTCCAATACAATGCATCAAATCATTTCTTAGACCACAAATAGATTGTGATGTTTTTGTTTGCCGCAAAAAATATCCCTCAACTGTAACACTACATATTTGTTATATGCCCCCTAAAAGGAACCACAGATCTAAATATTATATGAGTAAACAATACAAAACCATGCAATGGAAATTGAATTATAATGCATAGACTAACCAAACAAGTGCCCTAAAAAGAAATATTACATACGTAGAAACCGAGGCAGCCTAAAACACACGAAGGACTGGATCACCTCCAAGTATAGTAACAGAGCCACATATACAGAGGTTACATGATGAGTAACCGGCACAGATCTAACCATAACAATAACTAAACATAACAATAAAGAAAACCACAAAACTAACAGAAAGAGAACAGAAGATTAAACATAAATAGTAAAGTAATAAACAAAAAGTACTATGGTACAAAACATAACAATAGCTCTACAAAGACAAACACAGAACAAAGCATAACAAGTATAGTAATAGAAGGAAAGCAAGAGAATAAAACATGTAAACGGCCTATGTGAGGACAGGCTATGGACAAGAGATGTTCCTCTCAGAGTACTATGATGCCAAGAGCAGAACATTTAAGTGGAAAACAATATTTATAAACATCACAACTACTTAAATAAATCATCAAGGCAGGACACGTAAGCCATGTCTTTGGAGATTAAATATGCAAAACGCAGCGCTGTGTTTATCCGCACTGGTTCTGAGGGTACGTATAACCTTCAGTATCAGGGAACATACACAGCATCTGAGACATCACTGATGAAAACATGATAACTATAATCTTCCTGTAAGCAACTCATCCAAATTACACAGCCCGTATCCCCGAGCAGCGGCACAAGTGATGATAGCCACACTTTCTGATTACCTGAGCATGTCTCCCTGACATGTTCTTCCAATTGCTAGAAGTAAATCAGTGCAGTTTTACATTTGTACCATACATAGGAAATGAGCCTACAGGAAATGTAAAATAAATTGCTGCTTTATATGACTAGCACCGAGGATGCCATGTTACCCAAAAGTAACTTCTATACACAGAGGTGTGTACCAGCTGTATACTGGATGTATCCCCCACAAAGCAATGTAAAGGCTGTGTAATGTACGGGTTACAGGTGTCGGTATTGGCGGTGTAATGTATAGGATACAGGTGTCGGTATTGCCTGTGTAATGTATAGGATACAGGTGTCGGTATTGGCTGTGTAATGTTTGGGATACAGGTGTCGGTATTGCCTGTGTAATGTATGGGATACAGGTGTCGGTATTGCCTGTGTAATGTATGGGATACAGGTGTCGGCATTGGCTGTGTAATGTAAGGGATACAGGTGTTGGTATTGGCTGTGTAATGTATTGGATACAGGTGTTGGTATTGGGGGTGTGATGTATAGGATACAGGTGTTGATATTGGCTGTGTAATGTATGGGATACAGGTGTTGGTATTGGGTGTGTAATGTATGGGATACAGATGTTGGTACTGGCTGTGTAATGTATGGGATTCAGTTGTCGGTATTGGCTGTGTAATGTATGGGATTCAGGTGTTGGTATTGGCTGTGTAATGTAAGGGATACAGGTGTTGGTATTGGCTGTGTAATGTAAGGGATACAGGTGTTGGTATTGGGGGTGTGATGTATAGGATACAGGTGTTGATATTGGCTGTGTAATGTATGGGATACAGGTGTGGGTATGGGGTGTGTAATGTATGGGATACAGATGTTGGTACTGGCTGTGTAATGTATGGGATTCAGTTGTCGGTATTGGCTGTGTAATGTATGGGATTCAGGTGTTGGTATTGGCTGTGTAATGTAAGGGATACAGGTGTTGGTATTGGGTGTGTAATGTATGGGATACAGATGTTGGTACTGGCTGTGTAATGTATGGGATTCAGGTGTCGGTATTGGCTGTGTAATGTATGGGATTCAGGTGTTGGTATTGGCTGTGTAATGTATAGGATACAGGTGTTGGTATTGGCTGTGTAATGTATAGGATACAGGTGTTGGTATTGGCTGTGTAATGTATAGGATACAGGTGTTGGTATTGGCTGTGTAATGTATAGGATACAGGTGTTGGTATTGGCTGTGTAATGTATAGGATACAGGTGTTGGTATTGGCTGTGTAATGTATAGGATACAGGTGTTGGTATTGGCTGTGTAATGTATAGGATACAGGTGTTGGTATTGGCTGTGTAATGTATGGGATACAGGTGTTGGTATTGGGGGTGTAATGTATAGGATACAGGTGTTGGTATTGGCTGTGTAATGTAAGGGATACAGGTGTTGGTATTGGGGGTGTAATGTATAGGATACAGGTGTTGGTATTGGCTGTGTAATGTATAGGATACAGGTGTTGGTATTGGCTGTGTAATGTATAGGATACAGGTGTTGGTATTGGCTGTGTAATGTATAGGATACAGGTGTTGGTATTGGCTGTGTAATGTATAGGATACAGGTGTTGGTATTGGCTGTGTAATGTATGGGATTCAGGTGTTGGTATTGGCTGTGTAATGTATGGGATTCAGGTGTTGGTATTGGCTGTGTAATGTATAGGATACAGGTGTTGGTATTGGCTGTGTAATGTATAGGATACAGGTGTTGGTATTGGCTGTGTAATGTATAGGATACAGGTGTTGGTATTGGCTGTGTAATGTATAGGATACAGGTGTTGGTATTGGCTGTGTAATGTATAGGATACAGGTGTTGGTATTGGCTGTGTAATGTATAGGATACAGGTGTTGGTATTGGCTGTGTAATGTATAGGATACAGGTGTTGGTATTGGCTGTGTAATGTATGGGATACAGGTGTTGGTATTGGGGGTGTAATGTATAGGATACAGGTGTTGGTATTGGCTGTGTAATGTAAGGGATACAGGTGTTGGTATTGGGGGTGTAATGTATAGGATACAGGTGTTGGTATTGGCTGTGTAATGTATAGGATACAGGTGTTGGTATTGGCTGTGTAATGTATAGGATACAGGTGTTGGTATTGGCTGTGTAATGTATAGGATACAGGTGTTGGTATTGGCTGTGTAATGTATAGGATACAGGTGTTGGTATTGGCTGTGTAATGTATGGGATTCAGGTGTTGGTATTGGCTGTGTAATGTATGGGATTCAGGTGTTGGTATTGGCTGTGTAATGTATAGGATACAGGTGTTGGTATTGGCTGTGTAATGTATAGGATACAGGTGTTGGTATTGGCTGTGTAATGTATAGGATACAGGTGTTGGTATTGGCTGTGTAATGTATAGGATACAGGTGTTGGTATTGGCTGTGTAATGTATAGGATACAGGTGTTGGTATTGGCTGTGTAATGTATAGGATACAGGTGTTGGTATTGGCTGTGTAATGTATAGGATACAGGTGTTGGTATTGGCTGTGTAATGTATGGGATACAGGTGTTGGTATTGGGGGTGTAATGTATAGGATACAGGTGTTGGTATTGGCTGTGTAATGTAAGGGATACAGGTGTTGGTATTGGGGGTGTAATGTATAGGATACAGGTGTTGGTATTGGCTGTGTAATGTATAGGATACAGGTGTTGGTATTGGCTGTGTAATGTATAGGATACAGGTGTTGGTATTGGCTGTGTAATGTATAGGATACAGGTGTTGGTATTGGCTGTGTAATGTATAGGATACAGGTGTTGGTATTGGCTGTGTAATGTATGGGATTCAGGTGTTGGTATTGGCTGTGTAATGTATGGGATTCAGGTGTTGGTATTGGCTGTGTAATGTATAGGATACAGGTGTTGGTATTGGCTGTGTAATGTATAGGATACAGGTGTTGGTATTGGCTGTGTAATGTATAGGATACAGGTGTTGGTATTGGCTG
Organism: Limnodynastes dumerilii; assembly: GCA_011038615.1. Classification (NCBI taxonomy): domain Eukaryota; kingdom Metazoa; phylum Chordata; class Amphibia; order Anura; family Limnodynastidae; genus Limnodynastes; species Limnodynastes dumerilii. The sequence continues at coordinate 144,244 of WWET01000197.1, read as the reverse complement.
TGTAATGTATAGGATACAGGTGTTGGTATTGGCTGTGTAATGTATAGGATACAGGTGTTGGTATTGGCTGTGTAATGTATAGGATACAGGTGTTGGTATTGGCTGTGTAATGTATAGGATACAGGTGTTGGTATTGGCTGTGTAATGTATGGGATACAGGTGTTGGTATTGGGGGTGTAATGTATAGGATACAGGTGTTGGTATTGGCTGTGTAATGTAAGGGATACAGGTGTTGGTATTGGGGGTGTAATGTATAGGATACAGGTGTTGGTATTGGCTGTGTAATGTATAGGATACAGGTGTTGGTATTGGCTGTGTAATGTATAGGATACAGGTGTTGGTATTGGCTGTGTAATGTATAGGATACAGGTGTTGGTATTGGCTGTGTAATGTATAGGATACAGGTGTTGGTATTGGCTGTGTAATGTATGGGATTCAGGTGTTGGTATTGGCTGTGTAATGTATGGGATTCAGGTGTTGGTATTGGCTGTGTAATGTATAGGATACAGGTGTTGGTATTGGCTGTGTAATGTATAGGATACAGGTGTTGGTATTGGCTGTGTAATGTATAGGATACAGGTGTTGGTATTGGCTGTGTAATGTATAGGATACAGGTGTTGGTATTGGCTGTGTAATGTATAGGATACAGGTGTTGGTATTGGCTGTGTAATGTATAGGATACAGGTGTTGGTATTGGCTGTGTAATGTATAGGATACAGGTGTTGGTATTGGCTGTGTAATGTATGGGATACAGGTGTTGGTATTGGGGGTGTAATGTATAGGATACAGGTGTTGGTATTGGCTGTGTAATGTAAGGGATACAGGTGTTGGTATTGGGGGTGTAATGTATAGGATACAGGTGTTGGTATTGGCTGTGTAATGTATAGGATACAGGTGTTGGTATTGGCTGTGTAATGTATAGGATACAGGTGTTGGTATTGGCTGTGTAATGTATAGGATACAGGTGTTGGTATTGGCTGTGTAATGTATAGGATACAGGTGTTGGTATTGGCTGTGTAATGTATGGGATTCAGGTGTTGGTATTGGCTGTGTAATGTATGGGATTCAGGTGTTGGTATTGGCTGTGTAATGTATAGGATACAGGTGTTGGTATTGGCTGTGTAATGTATAGGATACAGGTGTTGGTATTGGCTGTGTAATGTATAGGATACAGGTGTTGGTATTGGCTGTGTAATGTATAGGATACAGGTGTTGGTATTGGCTGTGTAATGTATAGGATACAGGTGTTGGTATTGGCTGTGTAATGTATAGGATACAGGTGTTGGTATTGGCTGTGTAATGTATAGGATACAGGTGTTGGTATTGGCTGTGTAATGTATGGGATACAGGTGTTGGTATTGGGGGTGTAATGTATAGGATACAGGTGTTGGTATTGGCTGTGTAATGTAAGGGATACAGGTGTTGGTATTGGGGGTGTAATGTATAGGATACAGGTGTTGGTATTGGCTGTGTAATGTATAGGATACAGGTGTTGGTATTGGCTGTGTAATGTATAGGATACAGGTGTTGGTATTGGCTGTGTAATGTATAGGATACAGGTGTTGGTATTGGCTGTGTAATGTATAGGATACAGGTGTTGGTATTGGCTGTGTAATGTATGGGATTCAGGTGTTGGTATTGGCTGTGTAATGTATGGGATTCAGGTGTTGGTATTGGCTGTGTAATGTATAGGATACAGGTGTTGGTATTGGCTGTGTAATGTATAGGATACAGGTGTTGGTATTGGCTGTGTAATGTATAGGATACAGGTGTTGGTATTGGCTGTGTAATGTATAGGATACAGGTGTTGGTATTGGCTGTGTAATGTATAGGATACAGGTGTTGGTATTGGCTGTGTAATGTATAGGATACAGGTGTTGGTATTGGCTGTGTAATGTATAGGATACAGGTGTTGGTATTGGCTGTGTAATGTATGGGATACAGGTGTTGGTATTGGGGGTGTAATGTATAGGATACAGGTGTTGGTATTGGCTGTGTAATGTAAGGGATACAGGTGTTGGTATTGGGGGTGTAATGTATAGGATACAGGTGTTGGTATTGGCTGTGTAATGTATAGGATACAGGTGTTGGTATTGGCTGTGTAATGTATAGGATACAGGTGTTGGTATTGGCTGTGTAATGTATAGGATACAGGTGTTGGTATTGGCTGTGTAATGTATAGGATACAGGTGTTGGTATTGGCTGTGTAATGTATGGGATTCAGGTGTTGGTATTGGCTGTGTAATGTATGGGATTCAGGTGTTGGTATTGGCTGTGTAATGTATAGGATACAGGTGTTGGTATTGGCTGTGTAATGTATAGGATACAGGTGTTGGTATTGGCTGTGTAATGTATAGGATACAGGTGTTGGTATTGGCTGTGTAATGTATAGGATACAGGTGTTGGTATTGGCTGTGTAATGTATAGGATACAGGTGTTGGTATTGGCTGTGTAATGTATAGGATACAGGTGTTGGTATTGGCTGTGTAATGTATAGGATACAGGTGTTGGTATTGGCTGTGTAATGTATGGGATACAGGTGTTGGTATTGGGGGTGTAATGTATAGGATACAGGTGTTGGTATTGGCTGTGTAATGTAAGGGATACAGGTGTTGGTATTGGGGGTGTAATGTATAGGATACAGGTGTTGGTATTGGCTGTGTAATGTATAGGATACAGGTGTTGGTATTGGCTGTGTAATGTATAGGATACAGGTGTTGGTATTGGCTGTGTAATGTATAGGATACAGGTGTTGGTATTGGCTGTGTAATGTATAGGATACAGGTGTTGGTATTGGCTGTGTAATGTATGGGATTCAGGTGTTGGTATTGGCTGTGTAATGTATGGGATTCAGGTGTTGGTATTGGCTGTGTAATGTATAGGATACAGGTGTTGGTATTGGCTGTGTAATGTATAGGATACAGGTGTTGGTATTGGCTGTGTAATGTATAGGATACAGGTGTTGGTATTGGCTGTGTAATGTATAGGATACAGGTGTTGGTATTGGCTGTGTAATGTATAGGATACAGGTGTTGGTATTGGCTGTGTAATGTATAGGATACAGGTGTTGGTATTGGCTGTGTAATGTATAGGATACAGGTGTTGGTATTGGCTGTGTAATGTATGGGATACAGGTGTTGGTATTGGACACACACCTATATACAATGCACACATCCATGTACCATGCACACACACCTATATACAATACACACACCTATATACAATGCACACACACATATATACAATACACACGCACCTATATACAATGCACACACATATACAATGCACACATACAGGAAGAGTGACTGAGGGTAACAGGTTTACACAGCCCTATAAATGAGCTGTCAGAGACACACAACACAATATGTTCCATTCCGAGCGAGCGTCAGACTCAGCGTCACGAGGGAGTGGTAAAGACATTTCGGGAGGTAGATGCCTACAGGGTGTGAGCTGTGATATTTACAGAGGAGGCTCAGCCTAGTGTAAACGTACGGACAGCATGACGAGCAGATGCATCCTTATAGTGTACCTGTCAGAGCGATTTACAGGGCAGAGCTGCTATCTAAATCTAACTACAGCTTCCCCTCCATAGGAGACCAATGAGCAAATGATGCGCTTTGTATTTTCTTCTGCATCAACAGCAAAGCAAACGTGTAAATCAAGCGATGACCAGGAGACCCCATCACTCACATTCATTTATTACCCGGCTCAGCGAGTAGTGGCCCTGATAGGACACCGTGGGCCAGATTCATAGATCGGTGCCGGCATCTAATAAGACGTATTACCGCCAGTAATTATATAGTGTGGCAATAAGGACATGAGGGATAAAGAAATCATTACAGAACCTCAGCTAGAGAGGTCGTTCTCCTGCAGACCACATTAAGGTAACGCCCTGTGCACAGCCTCCTGCTGCTTCCAATGCATACATGACTTTACCTTCCACGCATGTGACGCACCACACATTAACTGTCCCTGATCCAGATCTCTGCGCCAATCCTGACACAACACACGGCCCATATTGTATCCTAAGCCACACACAACCGTACCTATGGATTTGATTCAATTATGACACGTAGTGTACAGGCACTAAGCAGCACAGCTTACTGGCCCTGCCGTTATGTCTGCAGTCATAATGCCTACAGATCAGAATGACGACAGTTGAGTGTCATGACTCTGGCTTCTTAGGTGCGTACGTTTGCGAATGTAACTACTGCGCATGCACGAGGAGAAGTGTATACACTGGAAGGGGGCAGGTATAGGACACGAGGAGCAGTGTATACACTGGAAGGGGGTATAGAACATGAGGAGATGTGTATACACTGGAAGGGGGCAGGTATAGGACACGAGGAGATGTGTATATACTGGAAGGGGGCAGGTATAGAACATGAGGAGATGTGTGGTATAGGACACGAGGAGATGTGTATACACTGGAAGGGGGTATAGAACATGAGGAGATGTGTATACACTGGAAGGGAGCATGTATAGGACACGAGGAGGTGTGTATACACTGGAAGGGGGTATAGGACACGAGGAGGTGTGTATACACTGGAAGGAGCATGTATAGGACACGAGGAGGTGTGTATACACTGGAAGGGTAGTTGATAAGTGGAATGACCTCCCATCTGAGGTGGTAGAGGTAACACAGTAGAACAATTTAGGATATCCTAAATCTTAAATGAAATTGAGGGTCAGTGAGGGTGTAAGGTCAGTATGTGACCTTAGAATGTAACAGCTCTTATCTGGTATCACTTTCTCTGTTTCTTTGATGTAACCTGACCTGTAGAACAAGGCACAACAATGTAGCTGTTATATAAGGACCCATACATGCATTCCTGGTATAGACATTACATAGTCCCTCCCCATCCACTTCTGATCCCTCCTCACTCCTCTTCATACACCTCAGCTCGCTCAGAACCCTTCTCTGTGTCTCTGATCCTCCATAATCCTTTCTCCATCTGCAAGTACTGGCGTTAGAAGACAGATGAGTCACTGTCACCAGTCTCCTACCAACAATACCTGCAGCTGTAGAGCTGTACCAGGCTGCACATCAGTGGGCAGATTGCCAGGGAAGGCTGGCTGCAAACCATAACTGCAGGTCCATAGGCTCCACCTATATGTGATGTCACGGCGTCTGATGTCATATAAGGGATGGAAAACCGCAGTTCAGGTCCCGGGCATCACATTTTCTGGTGGCATGAGAGTAAGATAAATGTTCATCTATCTATATATGCATATTGGAAAGATGATCACAGAAGCAGATGATAGTTCACAGAGTATAAATAAAGTTAGTGAAGAGAAACACAGTAACCATCCCCTCCGCACGCACGCACACACACGCGCACACACACGCGCACACACACACACACGCCATTGCCCCAGTCCGGACTGATTGGCAGCTCTCCACAAAGTCTTGCAGATAGTTTGTAGCAATAAATATATATTCCCTGCAGTGCGGGACATCAATCATTACAATATGTGATAAACAGAGTAAGATTAGAAGGTTTGAGCCCCCAGCATTGATGTCCTGTGACGCTGCCTCACACTCTACCGGTCACATATCTCCATGAATAATGCATGCACTGGGAATGGCAGATTGCAATACATATATACTACTGCACCCATCAGCCCATTACATATATACTACTGTACCCATCATCCCATTACATATATACTACTGTCCCCATCATCCCAATACATATATACTACTGTACCCATCATCACATTACATATATACCACTGTACCCATCATCCCATTACATATATACTACTGTACCCATTATCCCATTACATATATACTACTGCACCCATCATCCCATTACATGTATACTACTGTACCCATCATCCCATTACATATACACTACTGTCCCCATCATCCCAATACATATATACTACTGTACCCATCATCACATTACATATATACCACTGTACCCATCATCCCATTACATATATACTACTGTACCCATCATCCCATTACATATATACCACTGTACCCATCATCCCATTACATATATACCACTGTTCATCACATTACATATATACCACTGTACCCCTCATCCCATTACATATATACCACTGTACCCATCATCACATTACATATATACTACTGTACCCATCATCACATGACATATATACTACTGTGCCCATCATCCCATTACATATATACTACTGTACCAATCATCACATTACATATATACCACTGTACCCATCATCACATGACATATATACTACTGTACCAATCATACTACAGTATATATGCAGATATGAAGTAGTGAACAAGGCTGCTTTGCTGTCGCATCACCTCAGGGGGACATAGAGGGAAGTGGAAATAAATAAAGCTTCTTCCCATAGTGCCTGGATGTTGGACATATGGAGACGAATAGCCGCAGCTACAGGTGTTACAGAGCAGAGGAGAATCTGGCCGATCTGGAAGGCAGCAGACACCATTGATACAGTAACTTGAATCGGTTATTCTTCAGTTAGCACATATAGATGATCTCTTCCCACCCCTCACCATCTATGGAGACCCATTCACAGCTGCTCCTCAATTCCTCCAAGTTCTGAATAAATTCTGGAAATAAGACCTTTGGATGAGGAATAAATAACCCCCCGACATGTAACATCGGCGGACGGAAGGCCTTCCATGGAAGGGGCCGGCACATCAAATCCACATGGGGAGTTAGGCCTGCTAATGACGGGCCGGCGTGAGGAGAGCAGTAGTACCGTGCGGACGCACCTAAGTGTCCAGAACTCCTTTCCGGAAGAGGGAAACGCCGGGGCCGCGCACTGCCCTTCACCGCACCTAGTTACACATCTACATGTGCGTGTCAGCCGCTGAGATCTGAACCTGCTCCTATGCCTGTAGACAGCCCCAGCTGGTGTATGAAGATATTGGTAGAATAGGCGCTTAGGTAATTTAAAGGCTGCCTTGAGACCGGCAATGGATCTCAAGTGAAGAACGGAGCCATGTCCTGTAAGTAGAAATACTGCTTGTTGCAGTGTAGGTTCATAGGTTACATCCCTAAGGCAAGCTGGGTCTCTGTGTAAGTGGCACAAAGGGCCATGGTAATGGGCCCGATCCACTCTTCCTCTGCTCTCTCCTGTCTCTGATCATGTCCCTCCTTATGGTCTTCCTCCCCTGTCTCACCCGGCATATCACACCTGAAAGGGGGATGATATTTGTGGCCACAATAAGCTGCAGGTCAGTCGGGTGTCCCAGTCTGGGATCTCTGGACACATGATATAATCCTGTGACCTACCTTCCAGGGGAAACCTGCTCTCTCTCTCTTTTGCTTTCGCTGATTTATCGGATTCTGCTTTCCATTTAGCAGTAAAACTCGAGGCTCACAATGAAAGTACTAATTATTTATAGAAAATTAAATTGCTGAATTGTTTTCTGTAAAGCATTTATAGCTTGCAACTTGTTTTATTTCACTTAGGAGAATAAATATTGAGGTTGTTTTAATCATTTCCATGTGCATTCAGACATATACTTGTAATCTTATACTGTGTCAAAACAAAATAAGAAGATCAGCTAAGCATTCCGTGCCGAACACTATGAATAAATCCCTGCATCGGCCCAGCCCTGGGAGGATTTAGCGCAATACTTTGATTATTCCGCGGCGATCTCATTAGGGGGCTGTCATCGCATTTACCAGCTGACCAATCACACTCATGGAACAGACTCACGCCAACATGACACTGAATATTTTGTTGTTAACAAACAAGGGGGTAAATCCAGAACTACCTACTCAAGAGAATTTATGGTAGCCGCCAGCGTAAAAGCGCCCATTAGTACTTACTGCGCATGAGCACGGCAGATGTTACGCCACGTAGCTCTGAGCGTAAGGGCCAGTCACGTATCATCATCGTAACTACGTACGAAGGGACATGACAGCCATACGACACCCATAATTATGCTTCGGAGGCGGGGTTTGCTTAGGCGCCTAAGTACGTTCAGCCATTACGGCCATCGGGAGTTACGCTTGGAAAAGTTAATGTAAGGTTTGGAAAGCATAAAACGGCTAAACTACGTACAGCCGAGGGGCCTGATCCAGACCTACGCATGAGAGCGGAGCGTATACCGCTGCAGCGTAAAAACTTTCACTCCCACGACACCCCCCTTACCTTCCTTTCAGTACGCCCGCCGAACCCTACCCTAACTTTTCCCTGTGTTCGTACGTATTTTCGTAGCGACGCACTGTTCGTAGCGGGCTAAGCACGCCCATACTGTACAATTTAAATGGCTCCCCCCGCCTACATTCCCTAACTACAGCGTCCGTACTAACTTCGTGCTATAAACACGCCCCGTCGGCGGAAAATACGCAAACAATACGGACGCCAGAATCGCCGCTACGAAAAGGTCTTTGGCACGACCGGAAATTGTCACTATGCACATGCGCAGAGCGTTTTTTCTGCTGTTTTTACACTTACGGTCAGCGTTAGATCGCCTGCGAGCGTAGGTCTGGATCAGGCCCAAGGAGAGTGCATAGTAAATATGCTACGCTAGGAAACGCAATGGAAATGTAGCTCTGTCCCAAGGTTACTAACCATGCCACGGGCTTATCTGTCACGTAAAAAACCTAATATCTACTGTACAATTAACACCACAAACAGCAATCAACCCACAGCGATTACTACAACACACACACCAAAATGGCGTCTCACATTTTCAGCTGCAGTAGAAATGATTTTAGAAAACCTATGAAATCTCTACTGTCCTGTATTACTGTCCTGTATTACTGTCCTGTATTACTGTACTGTATTACTGTCCTGTATTACTGTCCTGTATTACTGTACTGTAGTTAATCAACTATAATAATTAATAACGAATTAAGCAAAACACATGTTTAACACTTGGCTTCGGTGGTAGTTATTGCTTCATAATGTCCAGCAGAGATCCAGGAGCCATCCATTGCTGTTGAGCTGGACAGGTAAGTCGGGCACTTCTGCCGTCAGTCCTGTAGGTGAGGCTGTGGAGCTGACCTTGTGCTAAGACCTATATACCCCAACAGCACCAGAGCGGGAGCTCCCGTCCTTATCACGTTATAATCATATGTTAAGCCAGTTATTGGTATTTCTTATGCATAAAAGCCCATTCTAGGATATTGAGTCAAGGAAATAAACTTTTACTAACAACTACCAAACTAATACTAACTGAACGTTACCTTGAACACTAATACAATGCAATATAAGGAACTGAAACTAACCAATAGTCAATAGATCTGGGGGGGAAAAACAATCTCTCCCTGGATCCAGGATGAAATGGTATGGCCCAGAAAGTGGAGAGAACAGAGAAACAATGCACAATGCAAAAACTCTAAACAATGATTTATTTATATAGCGCTATCAGATAACACAGTGCTTTACAGAGACTATTTCACATTCACATCAGTCCCTGTCCCACTGGAGCTACATACTAAGGTCCCTAACACACACACACACACACAGGTTAATTTATGCAGCATCCAATTAACCAACCAGCATGTTTTTACATGATGTTATGGGTATAGCAATAGCCCATTGTGAAATGTGTCAGGCCCAATGACCTCCAATGCCTTTGTATAGAGCAGGTCTAATCAACTTATAGCTCTGCAGGTGTTGTGAAACTACAAGTCCCAGCATGCTTTAACTACATAGGCATAGCTGATACCTGCAGAGCATGTTGGGACTTGTAGTATCGCAGCACCTGGAGATCCACAGGTGGGCCAGGTCTGATTTATGAGTAGGTTTGCTCTGTACCATCCCACTGCACATTACCACCCTGCATAGCCCACTATAAAGCATACATGCAGCCTAATAATGACAATGCATGCCACCCATACTGTGTTATTATATTTCATTGCCATAACTCATAAGAAAAAGGCTTCAATCTCATTGGGCGGCCAATATTATGGTCATGTCCCCTATTGCCAATGGAAACAGTCAGTGGCCATGTGACCTGCAGGCACTACCCCCACATAACACACACACACACACACACACAGGGGTGTAGGAACCGAGGGGGCAGTCGCCCCAACATGACCCCCCCCCCTTCATGATTTTTGTTGGGGGGGCCCCCAAAGACTGTGTTTTGCCCCCGATGAACTTCTGCACAAAGGTGAATGAGGATGAATGAAGAAAATGGGGATGAAGCGAAAACAGCTTTATTTGAACTCGTCAACTGTTGTCACTTCTGTTTATCAAAATTAAAGTTGTCTTCATGTTTGTTCTGTACATTTTCTTCTAGCAAACGCTTTTTTCTTTCTTGCTTAGAATCCTCACTCATTTTTCTATCACAATTTGCAGTAAGAATAAGCAGACACAGGAGACCGGGAAGCGCTGCTTCCCATTGACTGTTCTCATAAGCCGAATGACAATGCAACAGAGAGAGCAGCCTCATTGTTGCCAGATTGTAGGGTAGACAATGATTGCCTCAAGTGTCGTAGAGAGTCATGGCTCCCAGAGCAGGTTCATGTGATTGATTAATTGGTTTATTAAACAAATGCTAAGTGTTCCGTTCATAAACATTTAATAAACAACTTGTATTGATAAAAAACTATTCACTTTACTCTTACCTTGAATTTCATGCGGTGCATCCAGTAACAAACATGAAATATAGTCATTTACATTTATAGCACATACCATAATGTATAAATAGATTTTTATAGTAAAATAAACAATTATTGGCCAACCCCAGAAACACTGGTGAAAATTAACATAGGAGCCTCTGCATATCTACAGTCACTGTCACAACTGACACAAGTGACATGCAAAACACGAGAAAGGGGGCTCCAGGCCCTATAGTAGTCCTTGGCCTTTTGCCCCCCCATGAAAATTTATGTTCCTATGCCCCTGTGCACGCACGCACGTACACACACACACACACACACACGCACGTACACACACACAGCCTCTCTCTAGAAGCAGAAACAAAGACTTATTAGTGTAAATAGAATAGCGCAGCAATATATTTTATATCGTACGCAATCCCCAGTTCTAACGAGAGATTAAAGCGCTTTTCATTGTGCCCAAATATTGCTAATTGCTAGGGATAAAAGTGATAATGTCAGCCCTACTATTTAATCATTAATGTCACAGTCCCAGCATGGTAGCCCTGGGAGCTGTTGCATTGGGGGAACGGTAAACGGGGCTCGGTAATAATGGTTATTACAGCAGGCAGAGCTCTCAGCGCTAGGTATTACTTGCGGATGGATAAGAGGCCCCACTGCGTGTCCCAGAGCTACTTTACAGCATAACGACACCACAGTAGTCAAGATACAAGCCATCCAGCACAGCTGAAGAGCAGATCTGGCACCAGGGAGCGCTGGAAAGGGCACGGCTGATTTAGGGGGGATCTGGGGAGCCGGCTTAATGCGGCCTGTAGTGCTGCTTACTTCATTACGTGGCTCCAGTGTATCATTGCCTCCTCCATCTCGCCGGAGATAATAAATGGATAATATCCCTGTGATAACCGTGATACAGTCACAGCTCAGAGACAATATTATGGCGGAGGAGTAATTAAACGACCAGTAAACAAGGCATAGAGCCGTCCGTCTCTCTGGCTAATCGCCTCTTAGACTCGCCTGGAAGAGACGGGAGGGGGAGGGGGATACAGACACCAGGTGCACGATTATTTCTTTGTTTTCAACTCCATCAACCTTATTAAACTGATTTAAGACCTAGCAACATCTTTTATCCTTATTTTCTTTTTTTGATCTTTTAAATGAATAAATATCCATGTCGTTTTCTTAGATGTCCTCCTACAAATCATGGCTGTTACGCATCGTTACACAGTATGAAGGATGCTGGATTCCGCACTGTGGCGGTTTGTGGTGGCAGAGCGTGATGACCCGCCGTGCTTTGTGGTGTAGGCATAGGGCGCGGGGAAGAAGATATTTAAACCATACACTAAGGGCTTGGCTTGTTAGTGTGGCACATGCCAGGGGAGTGTACTACCCCGCACAGACTTTCCGATCCAGCGCACGTGAAGTCCATTCCATACAGCTGCGGGGACGGACTTCTGTCTTCCATCTCCCTGGAAGGCAAGTATGTGTGGCTACAAGTTACAGAGATACAGGCCCAACGCTTATAATAGATCATATGATGTATGTATGTGTCGGGCCTTAGTATGTAGCTCCACTAGGTCAGGGACTGATGTGAATGGGAAATATTCTCTGTGAACCTGCTAATAAATAAATCATGTGGTGTGTGAGGATACAGAGCCCAGAGAGTTGTTCTACAACCTCACTGTCCACTGCGCCAGACACCACGACCGTTACATTCACAAATCATCAATAGCAGCCTGAAGAAACAAATCAAGGGAAAACGGAAGTCACCAACCTATGTGCCCCCATGGCCAGCCCCTTACCCGGAAAGACTAAAGCACCTTACAATGTATAGGTTAAAGGGGTGTACTTTGACAGATCCCTTTGCCTCAATGAAGCAACCACCGCCGTCGGTTTTCAGAAGTTTCCAGCGACACGGTATCAGTCCCACGAATCCTGTGCCTGCATAGTCCAAAAGCCCAAGCATAGCCTTCCCATAGCTAAACCCAGACCCTCCCCTAAGCGTAAGCATTATCGCCTGTAGCCTAACCTTAACAATCCCGTCTGCACAGTCTAACCCTACCCATTCCCTTCCCGCAGCCGATCATAACCACGTTGGGGTACCTTTGTCCAAACAAAAAACATCAGTGTGGAAATTGTGATTGCCACAACTACATGCTGTATGACACAGAGAAGG
>WWET01000197.1:109376-122271 GCA_011038615.1 Limnodynastes dumerilii | reverse complement strand
AACCACTTGCAATTTCTGCACTGGGAAGCTACCCCCACGATCACCAATCACTCGTCCTCTGAAACTACAGGGCATTATGGGTCTATCCCAGTCATTTCATTGGACAAGAAGGGAAAAAAGGAGGCCACGGGATCATTCCATGGATGAAGCAGCGGTCTCTCCTTCGTGGCCCTCCAGTCGCCAGGTCCCAATTTCTAGTTGCCATGGCGAATGGCAACGTCATAAACAGCATATGATTATACTAATCAAGGCACAAAATTCTGAACTAAAATCCTTGCAGAAACAATGAGAAGCGATCACCCCGACAATGAGAATCAGAGGGCCTTCCAGGCCCTTTATCCCCTCTCTACTCTGTCCATACATATGACTCAGCCCTGGCTTGCCCCCCACCAGATATATTATAGCCCCTGGCTCCACTTCTATGGTTCTATGCATTATCCAGGTAACATTCCAGAAGGTAACGGAGATGAAGTGTAATATCTTATCCACCCGCTCACTCTCGAGCATTGAGGACTCTCCAGCTGTAAGAGGAGCCCATGCGTGGAGTTCTAAGGCGTCTTTCATCCGTCTCCTCTACAAGCGCCTCACGTCTTCCGCACATTACTCCTGAGAAACAACATGGACAATAAAGGGAGAGAAGGCTGAATGCAAGAGCCGCGATTCACCGAGCCTCCCGCGCTCCCCTCAGCTCAATGCAAATGTGCCATCACGTATTTACTGCAGCAGTTATACAGAGCTAATCACATGTGCAATCCTCAATTAAGAACGTGCAACAATGGAGCATGTAAACACTGCTGGGTCTGCTTCAGCTCCCATGTCATGCTGCTCGTAGGCTGGCAGCATTTTCCAGCGACATCTTTAGGGCACTGAGACCACCAAGCTCCTATCTGCCAGCATGTTTGTACAACTCAGAGGAAAGAAGAACGGACTCCAAGAGCCACGATGACCATGCAGGAGACACTAACACGTGCTCCACTGAGAGCTATGTGTAGCCTCGCATGTCAAAGCAGCCCAGAGACACAGGACCTATTACCACTGTGCAGGCCATAGAGATGGGATCCGTTCTCACTGTGCCAAGAAGACCATACAGATGGGTTCCGTTCTCACTAAGCCAAGCAGACCATAGAGATGGGATCCGTTCTCACTGTGCCAAGCAGGCCATAAAGATGGGCTACTATTTCACTGTGCCAAGCAGACCATAGAGATGGGATCCGTTCTCACTGTGCCAAGCAGGCCATAAAGATGGGATCCGTTTTCACTGTGCCAAGCAGACCATAGAGATGGGATCCGTTCTCACTGTGCCAAGCAGAACACAGAGATGGGATTCGTTCTCACTGTGCCAAGCAGAACACAGAGATGGGATCCGTTCTCACTGTGCCAAGCAGGCCATAGAGATGGGATCCGTTCTCACTATGACTAGAGATCCATAGACACAGTATCTGTTCTCACTATGACAAGTGCTCAATAGACAGTGATCTGTTCTCACTATGACAAGAGATCCACAGACAAGAGATCAGTTATGACTGTGCTAATCAGGCAACAGATCACGCTCTCACTGAGCTGTAAAGTGGATCACAGCCTTGATAAGAATCACAATAAGAGGGTTGGGTGAATCCACCAATCCAACATGTCAGAAGTTGGCAATTGGGATCTAAAACATGGAAGTCGTTATTACTGAGATCAATGAAAGGACATTTCTGGGGATCTTAGATTTCTCTTTAATTAGAACTACAAACACAGAATGTCATCAACAATAAACATGGCAGCATCTGTCACGGGAATATCAGGGTTATCTCTAATAAGCCGTTATAGAAATATTCAGAGACAAGGTCTTTATGGTATAATATTATAAGTATTTCTAGACATATGCACATGTACAGCGCATGTCATTACAGAATGAGTGCAAGCTGCTCTAAACAGCTTAACAATAGTTATTATACATCAGAACTATACATCATTAAGATAATGGGTGTTAATAGAGAGCTGAATATTCTAACAATCAGATTTCAGCGCTCTGATTGGTCATTAGACTTTTAGGAGCATGGTAAGTGTGATTCTTGAATACACATAACTATTACAGCTAAAAGAATGTTAAAACATATCATTTAAGGCTAAGGCCCACATTAGATTATAGCAGATATCCTATTATTAAAGGGAAAAATAAATCATAATACAAGACAATTGGAATAATAATTCTAACTCTTATCCATTCATTTCCATAGACTTTGTTTCACACAGAACCCCGGAGTACCTGGACACTATCATTCAAACAAATGTCTTAGTCTGACCTTCAGTTTGGAACATTGAAACCAAAGTCCTGTAACAAAAACATTATTCACTTGGACAAGATACAAATATGTAGAGATAGACTGTTAGTAAATCCATTTCAATGCAATGCTTAATAAACACTACAAGTTATGTTACTACATTTCTACTTTATTCCACTATACATTGATCTTCCAACTTGCAGATATTTCTTAATAAAACTAATGTCACTTAATAAATATGACACCAATATCGCCAAGCAGAACACAGAGATGGGATCCGTTCTCACTGTGCCAAGCAGGCCATAGAGATGGGATCCGTTCTCACTATGACTAGAGATCCATAGACACAGTATCTGTTCTCACTATGACAAGTGCTCAATAGACAGTGATCTGTTCTCACTATGACAAGAGATCCACAGACGAGAGATCAGTTATGACTGTGCTAATCAGGCAACAGATCACGCTCTCACTGAGCTGTAAAGTGGATCACAGCCTTGATAAGAATCACAATAAGAGGGTTGGGTGAATCCACCAATCCAACATGTCAGAAGCTGGCAATTGGGATCTAAAACATGGAAGTCGTTATTACTGAGATCAATGAAAGGACATTTCTGGGGATCTTAGATTTCTCTTTAATTAGAACTACAAACACAGAATGTCATCAACAAGAAACATGGCAGCATCTGTCACGGGAATATCAGGGTTATCTCTAATAAGCCGTTATAGAAATATTCAGAGACAAAGTCTTTATGGTATAATATTATAATTATTAATTATATAACATATGCACATGTACAGCGCATGTCATTACAGAATGAGTGCAAGCTGCTCTAAACAGCTCAACAATAGTTATTATACATCAGAAATATACATCATTAAGATAATGGGTGTAAATAGAGAGCTGAACATTCTAACAATCAGATTTCAGCGTTCTGATTGGTCATTAGACTTTTAGGAGCATGGTAATGTGTGATTCTTGAATACACATAATATTAAAAATATTTAACGTAAGGCTAAGGCCCATATTAGATTATAGCAGATATCCCATTATTAAAGGAAAAAATAAATCATAATACAAGACAATTGGAATAATAATTCTAACTCTTATCAATTCATTTCCAAAGACTTTGTTTCACACAGAACCCCGGAGCACCTGGACACTATCATTCAAACAAATGTCTTAGCCTGACCTTCAGTTTGGAACATTGAAACCAAAGTCCTGTAACAAAAACATTATTCACTTGGACAAGATACAAATATGTAGAGATAGACAGTTAGTAAATCAATGCAATGCTTAATAAACGCTACAAGTTATGTTACTACATTTCTACTTTATTCCACTATACATTGATCTTCCAACGTACAGATATTTCTCATCCATAATAGTTGTGTCCTGAACCCCTGAGCATTCGGAGGAGGTTATAGCTCGGACTGTTACAGGGACTGTGCTGGTGCAAGGAATTTGGCCATGAAGCAGGAGGAGACAAGACACAGGGGATGGGAGGGAGTTCAGTGTATTTGGAGCTGGATATCTGGACAGTCCAATGGAGATGCTGAAGGAAGAGGTGCAGAGGAGAGAACACCAGAAGCAAGAATAAGCCTGAAAATATGCGTTCAGACCAAAGCACCCACAAAACGCTTGCTGTTCCCTATCCATGCACCCTGCAGTGACACAGCTCGTACTCACACAATAAGGGAGGGGTGTGGAGAGAAGTTGCTGCAGTTCCACATAGAAAAGATAATAGGGAGAGATTGGAAAGGAATCTGTGCAGGGGAGACGCTGCCATCTTCTCATGTATTTGTCAGGGTCAGGGAGCCTGGGTCAGCCAGGGAGCGGTATTGTCCCATGTCCTGCAGTAGGCACAGACTGTGCTTTTCTCTGAGTAAAATAGAAAACTCTGCAGGCAGACCCCGTGTTTACACTTTGTCTTCCATCTCGCCAAGCATTATCGCAGCGGGCGGTGAGCGCTATTCTAGTTTGCATGAAAGGGAGCGATTTTCAAAAAAAATAAAAATAAAAGGCAGAAGAATGAAGGGGTTGAGAGGCCCCCACAACACATCCAGAGGGAAGATATCAAAGCCAGCAGACGCCGGGGAACCGTGAACAAGGAGAACGAGAAGGAAGGACGGCAAACAGAGGAGACATTAAAACTTAAACAAGGCTGAGCGTCAGAGGACGCCTGAACCGAAGTGAAAGACGAGATAGACGGCGAGAGACGGAGTGTCAGGAGGGGTAGCAGAGATGGCCGGTATTATGAGTAACCGGCATACAGGTTACTAACCACCGAGCTATCAGAAGTCACGTATTGTTCAGCATGGAATCAGCAGCATCCCGGAGAGATTCTGTCTCATCATTCCTTTTACCGAATCAATCCAACACCGTGCGGAGCATCACTATTCAATGATACAGATCCTAGGACATCAGCCGTGTTTGTGTTGTCTGAGACGGAGAGATAACAGACTTAGATGTGGAGGCCCATCACTCATGTACTGCAGGCATTCTACCCACACTGGTCGGCTGAGTTACTAACCCCGGGAAGAGGGATAAAATATACATTCAATAAAGACATACAAGTAGAACTCAACCGTTGTAGCTCGGAGAGGGGAAGATTCGCACTCACAGACGCGTTTCCAAGGTGGACGTTCCCAGATCTTACACCGGAGAGCGTCAACACTTTGTGTAACATAACATGAAGACGCCAAGTAGCAGGGCAGACATGAGAAAGATGAGAGTGTAAACAGCCAGAAGACATGCCATTAATGTTTCATCCGCAGCCATGTATTATTGAATGTCCCGTAAGTGCCTGCGATTTCCAAAACTACAGATACTCACTCATCAAATGAGAGATTTGCAGCGGCCCACGTTCCTTATATATATAGATTTATATAGAGCAGATAGATAGATAGATAGATAGATAGATAGATAGATAGATAGATAGATAGATAGACAGACAGACAGACAGACAGACAGACAGACAGACAGACAGATGCAAAAGGCACTTTTGCAATTAACCATGTATATATGTTTGTATGTACGTGTGTGTATATATATATAGCCCCAGGTCACTGGAGAGGGGGGGGGGGTAAGAGATGAGAAGCTTGTAGAAGCTGGTAGTGCAGTAACAGAATGCCAGATCCACGCCATTAACATTAACATAGAGGGACACGTAATGATCAGAGGACAAGGTCACAGAATGAGCGAGGTTTGCCCATAGAACTGGAAGGAGTCTTTACTGTAAAAGCAGCTATACTGTGGAATGTGTGTCCATGTGAACTGATTGTGTTAACAATCTGCCAGGTAATTTTCCATAAATTACAGCCTGTATCCAAAGTCTGAGCAAATAAATACATTAATGTGGATTATAGTGAAGCAAACAGGAGAAATTTTCTAAAGTAAAAAGATATTTGAAAAAAACAAGTAATTCACAAACTTTCACCTAACAAACACAAACTGACGCATTTCTCCATCATATGGTTTACTCCAAGGCCTCTTTCCCACAGACTCTATAAGTGGAGCTAATTGGACAACTTTTCTTTCTTCCTCTGACTTTATAAAACTGATCCTTTACGAACACATAAACTGGTTTCAACAAGTGGCTGATCGGAAAATATGAGATTTAGCGATCAATGTATTTGAAACGCATCTGGACAATCTGACTGCAACAAAAATCCACTTGATCTAGACAGACAACTTTTGACGCCTCTGAGAAAAAGATGGGAGTGGTTTTCCAAGCAGGATTATTTGGGAGCAGACGCCATACAGCAGAGCAACAGTAACAGAGGAATAGGAGCCATGACACAGCAGCGTCCCTTAGCACATACTTTTTTTAGTGTTATATCTGTAGGGGTGCAGAGGGAAACCAGTGATTAGAGGGGAGCAAAAAGCTGTACCAGCCAATGGCAGCAATACGGTATCCCGTCAGGGTCATGTGACCTTCCTATAGGCATATTAGGCTATATAAAACACAGCACTCACCTTTAGGTGATAGGTATCTCCAGTTAACCACGGGTTCCGGCCTTCCTGTAGCGATACAGCTCAGGCTAACGTTGCTTCCCTCATTGACAGCGATATTTGATGAAATTTCCACTATCCGGGGAGGAACTGTAAGACAAAGAAGGGTAGAAGTACTGTAAGGTACACTCTAATGACTAGATGACATTTAATAACATAATATAGGGGGTACTGTGTCTGTATACTCCAAGTCTATGAGAAGGACCAGTCAATGACCACACAAGATAATATATTATGACAGCAGGGATCAGTCATGTGACCAAAAACCCACAACAGTGGGTACACACAGGCTTGTGCATCAGTAATATCAGTCATGTGACTGTCATGCAACATGACTGCACAGGTCTCTTTACTATATCCGCCAGTCATGTGACTGGCAAAACAGGTTATTAGTCGGGTTCCATATTAAGGTTACAATAAGCAAAGACGATAAGGGATAGGAAAGTAAATGTCATGGTGGACACCTCCTGTCAGACAGCCTATATTGTGATTTATATAATGGCAGAAGGTAGAAATGCCACGTCCAGGCACACGTCCCATGCTTGTTTAGATGTAAATAATAAGGACAGGTCCCATTGTAGCCGACAGCCCCCTACACCCCTGCAGATGTCCCCAGTAGAACAATAAGATGGCTCCATGCAGAATGAATACAGCACATTAATGGAAATTCCTGCAGGTGGGTGAGGACCGTCTCTCACTAATGCATGGAACAGATAGCTCTCATCCAGCCATTGTGCCGTCAGGAACAATACAACACAGGGAGGAGGGAAACAAAAGGCATAATCCAAAGAACTACTGCATGAGGACGCGTGTCCCCACGGGAGCTATAAGCTGGCAGGAGGCAAGTGCTACATTAGTCTCCCATTCGCTTAGGACCACAAGTGGTGTAGAAGGTAAGAGGTCCACTTACCCGGAACATTGTATCTGAGCACTATTACTTTATAAACAATCAGACCTTGCTGAGTTTCCATGCAGTGATTAGAATATGTAAACACCCTGTGCCAACCAAACTCTAATAAACATCCAACAGAGCCACTAATTGTTTTCATTTTATTTGTAACAGGATAACCTAGAGGGCGGGGCTAATCCCACAGAGGTCAGGGGGCTAACCGTCCAGAGGGTGGAGCTAACTATAAAAAGATCAGAGGGTAACCATCCAGAGGGTGGAGCTAACTATAAAAATTTCAGAGGGTAACCGTCCAGAAGGTGGGGCTAACTATAAAAAGATCAGAGGGTAACCGTCCAGAAGGTGAGGCTAACTATAGAAAGGTCAGAGAGTAACCGTCCAGAAGGTGGGGCTAACTATAGAAAGGTCAGAGGGCTAACTGTCTAGAAAGCTGGACTAACCATGAAAAGGTCAGTAGGCTAACCATCAAGAGGTCAGTGAGCTAACTGTCCAGAAGGTGAGATTAACTATACAATGGCCATCAAGCTAGCCATGTAAAGGGTGGGGCCTATTAAAAAGATGTCAGTGGACTAACTGTCAAGAGACCAGGGCTAATCATGAAAAGGTTAATGGGCTAACCTCCTAGAGGTGAGCTAACCATTAAGGTACTAACGTAAAGGCAGACTGGCTAACCATAAAGAGGTCAGAGGGCTAACTGTCTAGATCACAGGGCTAACCAAAAACAGGTCATGGGGCTAACCTTCCAGGAGGCAGAGATAACCAAAAAGAGAGTAGGGGGCTTCCTGTCTAGAGGGTGGGGGGCAAACAGTCCAAGAAATGGGGTGGATAACAGTCCTGATGGTAAAAGATAACTATCCAGGAGGTGGGGGCCAACATACATGGGAGGGGGGATGGGGTAAATTACTAGGGGGTGGATGGTTGTCCTGCCAAACAGGGGCTAAATACTACTACTCAGAAGAAGGGCAAGTTTGCTGCTATTACCAGTTACAGAATCCCTTAACACACCTTTACATCATCTTAATGCCACCTCTACTGGTGTATTGTTCCAAAACACTAGTTTTTGTTTTAATGTAAGTATACTGTAATTAGTTACTCTACCGTATTATTAGCATTTAACTATTGACAATACCCCAGCAGCGTCTGTCAGGGGAACGTGCGTACAAACAATTAAAATCCCGACTGAGACGCCGGTGCCGGATTCAGGTACTGTACAAATACTGCGTTGTGACAAACACTTTCACCTAACATCAACCCACAAAACACAGAAATAATGTGACAAGTGAAGGAGGTTAGTAATTCAATAGGCTGTAAATTACAGCAAACACAGATTTTATTAATGTGCTATGGATGTACTCCCTTCTAGAGCTGATTAAACGAGTCAGGAATTCACAGCACTCAACTCTTTTCATTATAGTGAGAATACAATGTAACAAGTACAAGTGTGATTCATTCACACAATGTGTCAGGGTATAAATTCTATTGCTATTTACTAAACTAGCCGTGTAGAAAAATCATGAGCAAATAATTGAAATTTAATTGACAAATTCCGCTCTATGCTTTGTGTGCAAACCGAAATGAAAATGTTAAAGCCCCTTTAAAAATCTGAATATAATCGCTGTGCCGTTTCTCAGGCGTGAAATTACGTGACACGTGGTCAGGAGGATTCCTGTGTACAATCTCCTGGCAATGATCCCTGTATAGGGGACAAAGTCATCGCTGAGGACATCCTGTATATTGGAAAGAAGATAAAATAATGGTGGAGGGAGATATATGGGACAGGCCTTATACTAGAGGCCAGTCTCTCATACAGGACACAGAGAGAGTCCCAGTGTAAGCCCTGTACCACATAGTCACATGGTACAACGGCTCCTTGGCTGGATCGTATTTTCAATGGTGCATGGTCTGCACCACAAAATATGTCCAATAACAATAAAATAATATAACATGTATAGCTTAAAGCAGAGGAGAAAGTGAAGGGGGATATATGAAAAGGACCAGATGCAGAATTATTATTATTATCGTTTATTTATAAGGCGCCACAAGGTGTCCGCAGCGCCATCCAAAATAAAACAAAATACAGTGCAGACATACAGGGTAGGGATGGACAGCATAGTATATATTAAATACAATGTGCCTGATCCAGAACAACGCATCGGAGCGAATTTACGCGTGGCGGAGACGTAAAGTCACCCATTTCTAATTACTGCGCATGCGCACCATAGAAAATACGTTCATTAGCGTAGCGTAATTGTGAACGTATGGGCCATTCACGTATTTGTCGCATAAATACTTACGTGTTGGTGTGACAATTTTACGTGAGTCAACAATACGTTCGATTTACGTGAAGTAGGTGGAGGTTGGTATGTAAAGTGTACAGTATGGGCGTGCTAAGTGGCGTACGTTCACGTATGTATACGTCCGTTAGCGGACGTACGCTGTTATGCGAAAAAAAGTTAAGGTAGGGTTTGGGAAGCGGAACTCTGTGAAATACGTACATTCAAGGGGTGTGCCTAGGAGAGTGTATAGAACATACGCGTGTGAAAATACGTTACGCGTGGAAACGTATTGCACACGTAGTTCTGGATCTACCCCAATGACTATAAATATATCACAG
Organism: Limnodynastes dumerilii; assembly: GCA_011038615.1. Taxonomy (NCBI): domain Eukaryota; kingdom Metazoa; phylum Chordata; class Amphibia; order Anura; family Limnodynastidae; genus Limnodynastes; species Limnodynastes dumerilii. Next base: position 112,471 of record WWET01000197.1, on the reverse strand, counting down.
AAAAACAATAAAGTGAAGCAAGCACAGAACGCAAGGCAAAATGCTTGGAGGCTGAGAGGGAGCCATCGGGTGGGGATTGGGTAAAAGGGTAGCAGAGGGGGACAAGAGGGTATGAAGTGAGGGGGAAGTGGTGGAGGAAGGAACAACACTAGGATGGAGGGCCCTGCTCACGTGAGCTAACACACTATATGGGAGGGAAGAAATTACAGAAGACATAAGGAGTGGGAAGGAAGGGGACTGCTGGTGTAAGCGGAGGAGAAGGAAGAGAAGGGATAGATGAAGGATGCAGTGAGGATGTTAAGTGGGGAAGGGGTAGGCTAGCCTGAACAGGTGCGTTTTGAGTGAACGCTTGAAGACCTGCAATGTGAGGGAGAGTCTGACTGAAGAAGGGAGGTCATTCCAGTGCAGAGGTGCAGCATGGGAGAAGTCCTGGATACGGGCGTGAGATGTGGTGATCAGTAAAGAGGTCAGACAGCGCTGGTTAGCAGAACGGAGAGGGCAGGAAGGGGTATTATGAATCTTGATGAGGGAAGAGAGGTAGGGAGCAGTGGATGAGGAGATGGCCGTAAAGGTCAGGGTAAGGAGTTTAAAAAGAGGTCTGAAGCGGACAGGAAGCCAGTGGAGGGTTTGACATAAAGGAGAGGCCGAGGTAGAGCGGAAGATGAGCCTGAAAGCAGCATTGAGTATAAATTGAAGGGGGGCAAGATGGGTGAGCGGGAGACCTATGAGGAGGAGGTTACAGTAGTCGAGGCGTGATATGGCTAAAGAGTGGATAAGGGTTTTAGTAGCTTCATTGGTTTCGGAAGGGACGGGTGCGGGCAATGTTGCGTAGGTGGAAATGACAAGAATGAGAGAGGGCGCGGATGGAAACATTCCAAGCAGGAGGAGGAGTATTATATCATGAGGACAAAGAAACTGTGAGAAAACATTACTGAAAGGGTAGTTGATAAGTGGACCTGCCTGCCATGAATGGTGGTAAAAGATAGTGGAGTAACGTAAATGTGCTTGGAATACAAACCCTAAATCTTAAAAAACAAAACACTGTATTAAATAGGGTCAGAGTTTTCATGGGACTGGGCAGATTGGAAGAGCTGTGTGTCCCTCTTTGCCATCACATGATGGGAGCCTCTGTCTGTATGTCAGACTGACAGAGGCTGAACCTGAGGAGGCGTATCTAGGCCTGACATCGCATTGCACATGCTCAGAGACGATGCACACCCTAATGCCACAGCTTGAGTTCTAAAGGACGTGTTGTTGGAGGGAAGGAGGGGTGGCCCGGAGTCAATGTGTTCAAGCAACTGCACCCAATCGCAGACATCAGTACAAACACTTTACAGGAAAACAAATGCTTCAGCCACTGGTCTTGTCTAAGTCCGTGGGCCAGATTTACTAAGCTGCGGGTTTGGAAAGTGGAGATGTTGCCCATGGCAACCAATCAGATTCTAGCTGACATTCTCTAATATGTAAATGGAAAGTGAGAGCTACAATCGGATTGGTTGCCATGGGCAACCTCTTCACTTTCCAAACCCGCTGCTTAGTAAAATCTGGCCCCAGGGAGCTGACACTCCATTTCAGCTCATAGTGATACCATTTTATACTCCAAATACCATACAAAACAGTTATGAAAACACTGCTCAAGCATTTGTAGGTAAAATAATTATTGTAGATTTTATTATTATATTATTTACATTTAATTTTATATTTTACCTTAATCTATTCTTGGCTGCAGTTTTAATGCATTCACATCACAACTAAAGAACTCACACTAACCAAGGCCGCCATTTCCAGTACACATCACCAGCACTACTCTACACTGACAGAGCGTGTAAGGTCACACAGCTGCATTACCATCGGCTGCTCTCTCCCTACACACTACATGTTATAGTTGCACATAGACCTGCACACGTCTTTGGATCAAGCCCACTACGTCTGGCAGCCACTACAGCAAGATGAGGAAGAGGAGATGCTGATTTGTTGAAAGATAATGAATACTGGCAGAACAAAGCTTAAAGAGTCAAACAAAAAAAACACCAGAAATCAACAAAATAAAACACCTCCCAAAAACACAGTTGCTCTTTTGCAAAGAGGCAGTGCCTAAGTCCGTGTAGCCGACACTACACAGTGCTGAGCTCTCCATGTATCAGTGTATGTATGTATAGTGCTGAGCACTCCATGTATGAGTGTATGTATGTATAGCGCTCAACACTCCATGTATGAATGTATGTATAGTGCTCAGCACTCCATGTATGAGTATATGTATGAGTGTATGTATGTATAGTGCTCAGCACTCCATGTATGAGTGTATGTATGTATAGTGCTCAGCACTCCACGTATGAGTGTATGTATGTATAGTGCTCAGCACTCCACGTATGAGTGTATGTATGTATAGTGCTCAGCACTCCACGTATGAGTGTATGTATATATAGCGCTCAGCACTTCATGTATGAGTGTATGTATGTACGTATGTATACGAGTTCGGGGTGTATAATATGATTGTCAGGCAGTGAACGGCTGCATTGATATGCTGGCATTTAGCAGGCAAATTACAAAGCGTTAATTCCAGATACATCCAATAAAGAATGAGCATGGTTATTAATATAAAGGGAGCCGAGTAGCACTTCTGTTTCCATGCATGTAAGCAGCCATTGTCTTACTGAGAGCAGCCGAGATAGCCATGTCCCTAGGGAGAGACGCACAAGTACACATTCTTTTGCAGCCGCTCTAACGTACTTGGTCATTAGTTGGGTAAAAATAGATATAGCCAGGTGTTTATCTTATAATGTATGAAAAGCACCCAGCTTGCAGCTGCATAGAGTGTACATATTTACATAGGGACAAGATGTTTATCCTGATATCCTAATAGAAGGGATATAACCAGGTACAGGTGGAGGAAGAGGGGGATATGATAGAAGGGGTATAACCAGGTACAGGAGGAAGAGGGGGATATGATAGAAGGGGTATAACTAGGTACAGGAGGGGGAGGGGGATATGATAGAAGGATATAACCAGGTACAGGTGGAGGAAGAGGGGGATATGATAGAAGGGGTATAACCAGGTACAGGAGGAAGAGGGGGATATGATAGAAGGGGTATAAC
>WWET01000197.1:85026-101895 GCA_011038615.1 Limnodynastes dumerilii | reverse complement strand
GCAGGAATGGATACTATTCAGGCACACCATCCATACAGAAGGCTTATTAAGAGGAGTGTGAGCCTTTATTTTATAATACTAATTTTCATTATCTTCCATCACTTCTGTCTAACATTTTGCATAAAATTTATTTTTTAACCTAGTTCTATTAAAGATTATACGTTTTATATTATAATTGGGAGCTGAAGTCAAATAAGAGTGCGCCACAGTGCTCTTCTTTTGTTCCTGTGAGAATCTGTAATACTTGAAATTTTATGTTTTATTGATGCATTTATTTATTTTTCCTTATGTGTATATTATAAATACTGTGAATGGTATAAATAGTGTGAATGTCATTTCAACACATGTATATTTGTATTGTACATATATTCTTTTATATTTCAATAAAAACATGTTTGTTTTACATTTTGTTTTGTTTTTGTGTATGTTTTATCTAATGCAATAAGTTTTTCTTTTTCTTATCCAATGGTCTTGTCATACAGCTATCATTTAGGTTAAAAGTCACTTGTACAGAGTCATTTAATACACATAACCGACATTTCTGGTCATGTCCTGAGAGAATAAATAAATAATGCAAATAAAGAATATACCTATTAGCACTTATGATGTGGTCATATTTTAATGATAATATAAAAGATCATAAAAAGGCATGGTACCAATAAAAAATGAAAACCGGATTCAAACATGTTAATAATAACCTTATCAATAAAACTGATGTGTCAAAAAGGTGTGAAATTAAAGGAGCTCAAAAAGTGGGTGTGAAATAAAATATCAAAAAGGGGTGTGTCAAATAAAAGGATATCAAAATGAATTAAAATTATATCAAAAAGTGGATGTGAAATAAATGGATATAAAAAAGGGCATGAAATGAAAGGAAATAAAAGGGGCATGGTACCGGTCAAAAAGAGTTTGATGGAAAGTATAGAGTCCTTACTACTCACACCAAATAGATTGTGTTTGTAAAGTATACCCAGCTATAGAGGCAGAAATGATACCATAAAAGTACTTTCAGTATCCATCCAGTAAGAGCAGGCACAAAACACATCCTAAGGTGTACCGAGCATTGATTGTGAATGATTTTGGTGTGAGATTTGTGCCAATGCAGATAAAGGTAAAGACATCAGCACTGAACCTACACACAACTACAACTGCCTTTTACCAGGCTGGGAGGGGATCAGTACAAGTTGTCAGGGATTTGAAAATAAGTCAGTCACTCTAATTATGTCCAAGAGGAACATATGTTATTAGTGTGTGATTAGAGACCTATCCTGTCACTAGTAAAATCAGCAGCTCTTGGGAAACAGATGACTACCACAATATGCCAAGTGCATACTGCAATAGGATATAAAATGGAATCACAATGTCATGTTGTAAAAATCCGCTCACTTTAGGATTATAAACTGAAGAGCCAGCGCTTCATTTCTCATAAAATTATTGGCAGTACCAGTCTCCTTGCCTGTCTCCCAGCTGACACCTTCATTGTGCAGCACTACATTTTGAAAGTCTGGGCATTGTGCCTGAAGACCAACAGGCAATGTAGAGGTGAAATCTAACAAAACTCCCTTGTCACCAAATATACTGCACGCTCAAATATAGCGATGAGCTGACTTTATATGCACCAAGAATATATGCACCAAGAATATATGCATGTGCTGAGCAGAGATGGTCTTAATGTTATCAGTGGTCGAAGCGGAGGCATGAAAATATAGTAATACTAGAAGTTAATGAAGATTTATGGCTTTTCTATTAAATCAGTGGGAGATGTGATGGTATGTCACACCCCTGTCACCAGCAAGCCCAGTAACACACAAAAAAAACAGTAAGGGGTCATTATTATGATGACTGTAGAAAGGGAGCAGGAGTAAAGGTGCACATTGATAGGCAGGGGCAGCTAAATCACAAAAAGCCTAGATATAGAAATAAACCTATAAAGACAGAAGGGAGAATGTGACTGGCAGATAGACATAAGGAAAAGAGATGTGAATGAAAGGCTAGAAACCAGTATAAAGATACAAAATTTTCAAACACACATCCTTCCAGATGCTGCAATAAAGAGCCTTTAAATAAACTCTTTTTAGCACACCCCCACCCCTCTAACCCATCATTCCTAACAATACCATTTTTTTTATGTCTGGTGCAGCACCTGCCTGTCATTTATGTCCTGGAAGCCCAATGAGGGCCTTGGTTCTTTTACTGTTGCTCCTAAACAAAAAAGACCTGATTCAGAGCTGCACTTACACTTTTTTTTTGTTTTTTTTTTTTTTTTTTTTTTTTTTTTTTTTTTTTTTTTAGTTATAGGGTTATTTTATTAAAATGTAATTAAGTGCTGATCAAAATCGATGGATGATACATTTGTAACATACATAACCATTGAATAAAATAACTATAGTAAATGTTTAAAGCCTCAAGAAGTTACTTTTATATCCAATGCGGTGATAAATAGCCTTGTACCAATCGTTCTACTCAGCTTTTGGACACATAAGAACCTGCTTCAAAGATCTGTTTTTCAGTGATTCGACACCCAAATACAGATGTTATTTTTTTTATTTATTATATTTTATTGAGATTTTCAAACTTATAAGGGGGAGTGGGAAACAGAAGAAAAAGGGTAGCAAAATTTTTCACAGCAATCCAATACATAACATACAAAAGGCACGGTAATCAAAACAGTATGAGTCTGTTACAGAAGGAAAAACCTATTATAATATGTATTATATTATACATATAAAAAGTGAGAAAAAAAGGAAAAAATAAAAAAGGGGGGAGGGGTAAAGATAGGAGTGAAGGAGTCTAAGAGAGGGGGGGGGGGGTAAGGATAGGAGTGAGTCTAAGTTGTTACAAGAAGTAGAGGATAGTCTTATTGGGTGAGGAAGGTTATTCCAGAGAGTGGGTTCAGCCCGGGAGAAGTCCTGTAACCGGGAATTAGAGCATCTGGTTTGTGTGGAGGAGAGCTGTATGTCCTGTGAATATATGAGAGAAGGAGCTGGGATGTATCTTTAGATGATATGTACACAGGTGCAGTCTTATTGATGGCTTTGTAGGTTAGGATGACTGGTAACCCGCAGATTGGGGTCAGGGACGGATATAATGTGGTGACACCGGATGATCAGTAGTTTATGTAGAGGACACTGTGATGATCTGGGTTTTTATTACACTGTATACACCAATAAATACAGGACGTGTAAAGCGGCCACTCAGCGCTTCCTCTGGTGGCTGATCCGATGTCCTCAGCAACGCTCGGTCATTACAGGGAATTGAGGCTCTTGCAGACTGATTTCTCCGTCATTACAGAGAGCGATAAATGTCTGAGTCTCAGAGCTGATGCCAGCACATGAGCGCTCCTCACAGCGCAGGAAACGACAGTGACTTGGGCGCTAGAGGAGAGTGACGCCGGTAGCAGGATGCATACATAATGAGCACAGACACTTCATTCTATAGAGAGCCCAGCGAATATACGTGTGACTGACGAGAGAGCCTGGGCTTCCTGGGATTAGTAGTGCAGCCATGGCAGCAAGGTGACAGCTAGACAGAGTGAAGATGAGACATCGAGACGGCTCAGTAGCCGTAGCAGCTGCAGATATCAGTGTGCGGGTTATCTCTGCCGGCTGAGGCGTCTCCGAGATAACGTGAGAGAAAAGAGTCCCGGCCGGGGAGACCTGAAGAAAAGATGGCTCCTGCTGGTTGACAGAGGATGCCGCGCTCTGCGCTCCTGCAGAGGGAAGATATCTGCGAGACCACAGTCCGGGGAGGCCTGACGTCTCTCTCCCGCTGGCGGCCTGTCACCGGGAGAGCCCGAGGGAAACCATTCCTGCCAAGTTACATGTCTAATCTCCTTCCCTAAAATGTCAGAGCCCTAATTATTTTTAAAACACACTTAAATAACCAATTTAACAAGGCTGGGCCGTGTTTCTACAGCCGTCCTGTCTTATGGGCTTTTCCCCTTCTGATATCAGTCTTATTTTAATGCACTTAGACACCGTGTAGAACAGAACACACTGCGATGCATTGATCGTTACCCTCAGACTGTCCCTGGTCCAAGGAGAACAAGATGGAGGCTGCAACGTCAAGCTCTAACACAGCGCAGAGTTGCCGACTTTTGCCAGCTTCCCTACGACATACATGCAGGAGGCAGGGCCATTTATGCAAAACGTGTAATTAAGCCCCGTCCCCTGACTAATACCCGATTTTAGCTGAAATAGGGATCAGGACCGGGCTTGGCGCAAATTGCGTCATCAAGTCCCTCCCTATCCCTAGTAACACTAGTATACAAGTGTTGCTAGGCAGGGGGGCAGGACTTGAGGCCGTGGTTTCCATGAATCCACAGGCCTCAAGTCACTTGCGGAAGATTTGCCGGCTCTCCCGGGATACCTGCTCGAATTTCGTGAGTCTCCCGGACATTCCAGGAGAGTCAGCAACCCTGACACAGCAGCAATGCACACCCTCCAACATTTCCATACTGAAAACCGGCGTAGCTGAAGGGCGTGTTCATAAAAGGGGCGTGGCTTGTGCCACCAGCACAGCATGGGTTTCTTCCTATTTGATTTGCATAGATAATAAGGTGTAATATTCATTTTACACCTTATCACATGAGCTAAGACATAGTTGCTGACTCTTGCGGAATGTCCGGGAGACTCCCGAAATTCGGCCTCGGTATCCCGGGGGGAATGGCTAATCTCCTGCAAGGGATATGAGACTTGTGGTTTCCATGAAACCACGGCCTCAAGTCCTGCCCCCCTGCCTGGCAATACTAGTGTTGCGAGGGACTTAATGACGCAAATTGCGTCATCTAGCCCCCATGAAACCCCGAAAAGAGTAACTGATAGTCATGGGGTGGGGCTAAATGACGTTATTTGCATAAACAGCGCCAATAAGCCCCGCCTCCTGCATGTATCTATGGCTTCCCTCCGTGATTTCCCAGAGGGAAGCTTTTTAAAGTCGGAAACCCTGAGCTAAGAACTCATAGGAGAGGGTCACTTTAGCAGAGCTGCAGGACTGGAAGGTCAGTATAGGGCTAGGGGGAGATCATTTACAGGACCAGAACCCGGTGCAGGAGCCCTTTTAGTTACAGTAGGAGGGTATGGCAATGCAGGGAGCAACCATCACTCTGTGATATCACATACACAATATTGTACATTGCTGATAAAGGGCACACTCACCCCCAGCACTGAAGGGCAGTCACGGTGCAGTGCGCTACACCTAAATATTGTCCTTCGCATGCCCATCTGTTCTGACAAGTAGAAAGCAATGATCCTGGAGGACTGATACTTTCTATCCCCCTATACTTCCTGCACACATAGACTAGTACTGGTCCTAAGACAAATCATCTAGGAACATAAACATGGTTAATTACAGGAATGTGGAAGAAGAGGTAAATCCTCCTGTAAGGCCACATGCGGCCGACATGTCAGGTCACCTTCAGCCGCTGGCGCGATCAGGTAGAGCGTGCACGCCTGGTCCCGGCACTGGCACACGCAGCAATACAGCTGAGATAATCAATGGCGGACCATCTGCTCCTCTCTTTTATTGAAGGGAGACGCAGGAGATGAAACAGAAACAGCTGGAGTAATTATAAAGGGTATAGGACCCACATCCATGCAAAGGCTCAGCCAAATTTATGCTGTATTCATTAACACAGAAACCTTCAGTGCTTTTCATGTTTTTCAGGGGGATCTGTAAAATCCAACAATGTGGCACTAATGCTGCGATTTTCAATGCAAAACCCTTGAATTATGGATGACGCGTGAGCGCATGTACAGTATCCAGTAACCAAACCGCAGGCTACAGCCCATACACAGCCTGACTGGCCACGGTACAGAACGCAGGGTGTGGGCAGCACAGCGGATATGCCCAGGTCACACTGGCAGGGAGAGCTCAGATAAAATAACGGCTCATTTATCTAGAAGTCCCCTTTATAGATAAATCCCCCATAAGTCAACCATTATTACATTATTATTATTATTAACGCTTATTTATATAGCGCCACAAATTGTCCACTTCACAAAGACCATCAGACATTCACATCAGTGCCCCTACTGGAGCTACATACTAAGGTCCCTTACACATACATACATACATACATACATACATACATACATACATATACACACACGGGTTATATAGACTTATATGAGTATAGGTGGGAAGGGGCAGAAGGTGACAGACTTGAGCAGGGCTCAAGTCTGGATGGTGGGATGACTGTGGACTGGATCCCATGACACCAGCCCTAACTCCCACGGGAAAAATGTGAGGTGGGGGGGGGGGGGGGGGGGTCAAATATTTATTTATTAAAAGGTTTTTATATAGTGCTATCAGATTACATAGCACTGTACAAGGAATATTACACACACACAAACACACATTAGGGTTCATTTATTCAGCAGCCAATTAACCTGCCAGCATGTTTTTGGCATGTGGGAGGGAACCGGAGCACCCTGGAGGAAACCCACACAGACACGGGGAGAACATACAAACTCAACACAGATAAGGCCTAGTCCGGGAATCTAACTCATGACCTCAGCGCTGTGCTACTCACTGACCCACTGTGCTGCCATATAGGAACTTGTAGTTTTGTTGGCCCGGCACACGCAGAGAAGTGCTGTACAGCTAGTCCCAGGGTCATTCCAATACAATCATAGGGAAAAAGAAGGGGAAATTACAGACATTGGGGTAGATCCAGAACTCCGCTTGCAATCCGTTTCCTCGCGTAGCGTATTTTCGCGTGCGTACCTTCTAAACACTCCCCTTGTCACACCCCTTGAATGTACGTATTTTGTTCGAGTTCCGCTTTCAAAACCCTACCTTAACTTTTGCCCACGTAACCGATGTCATCCGCACATGTACGTATGAGCAACACGTATTTACGCAGCTAAGCACGCCCATACTGTACACTTTAAATACAAACCCCCGCCTACATAGCGTATTTCAGACGTATTTTTGACTCGTAAAATTGGCACGCCCACACGTAAGGATTTACAAATACGTGAATGGCCCATACGTTCACATATATGATACGTTACGGAGCGTATTTTCTATGGTGCACATGCGCAGTACCTACAAAATAGCGATTTTACGTCTCTGCCAGGCGTAACTTCGCTCAGAAGTGTTGTTCTGGATCTGGACCAATGAGAGGGAGGGTTAAAGAAATGAATAAGTTAATAGATTGGTAAAGCTGTAACAGGTATCTATGGGGGCTGACATCAGTACACACTGTGTACCGCAAAGCATTTGCACCAGCTACAGGTCATGTCTAGGTCCAGGAGCTGACACTCCACAGACTATATTGGACTCTTGTATTGGAATATCTTACTTCAAATGCAAGACAAAGATTGTGGGATCACTGCCGGGAGCATCGTGTAGGTATAAAACAATGACTCTAGTTATTAATTAAAAGCATATTATTCGTTTGGCTACATTTATTCTTGGGTGTAGTTTGAGTGCAGTATGACAGAAGCGCCATCTATACATTACACTGTGCTACCCTGCTCTTACACAGTGTATACGGTCCTGAAGCTGCATTGACCTTGGCTATGCACCCTAATTGCAGTCACCCACAGCTACTGTTGCTTGTGCCTTTAGACTATATGCAGCACATTCATGCTTTGCCTTCAGATGCACGGGAGGCCTGATGGACGCCTCTGGATCAGCCCCATTCTGTATGGAAAGTCATTGCAGCCATGTTGGACACAGCCTTGTCACATAAACCCCCTCCGCCAGGGAGAGGAGGCAGGAAATGAGAGCCCTCTATTGTGACCATGGCACAGCGCGTGGCATTACCAGATGCCAGCAGCGGGCACTAGTTATAATAATGCAGGCATGTTATCTGACATGCAGCAATTTATCACTTCATGCTAATATCCAGCTGCTTTCCACACAATCCGCCTTGGCATGGAGTCTTTTCTTGGGCAATCTCTGGTGCCAACAGGTGCGATCTGTGCACTGGCAGCGATGCAACAGGAAGAGCAATCAGCAACCCAGATGGGGGGATTATTAGATTAAAAGCCCAAATATTTATTTTCCTGAGCACATGGACAGTGGATATTGCAGGCAGCAGTGTCACAACTCCCCGCTCCCCAGTAATTATTTCATCACTTGGCAGCTCACAATCCTGGCACCCTGATGCCCCCTGGGGGGTACACTATGAAAAACACAGGGGCAGATTCTACTTAATTCCCAATTTCCCACCACGCCCAAAATCTGCAAATCCTATGCGCTGTACAAAGCCTGCCTTGTGCAATGCTGTACTGGAGAACTACAAGTGCCAGCATAGTATGTTTGATGAGTTGGACATTAAACATTCCTACTCAATACATAGTCTGCTGTATTTATCAGCTAACAAGGGGGAAATGTACTGTGCAATCGCCCAGTAACAGGACATTTCTGGAAGCAGGGTTGGCTCCTGGAAACAAGAAGTGATTGGTTAATTTAAGGGCAGGACCACTTACATAACAGCAGCTCAAATGACTGCAGGCTACAGTTGGGTGTGTTTTTCCAGTCTGTTTTGCGCCAGACCATCTTGCGGCAGTTGAATGGCAGTGTCCACGCTCAAGAGCGGCGGTTTTGTGACTCCCGGAGACACGAAGATTTCTTAACAGGTATGGCCTTCATCCTAATCTTAAACCTCTCATAACCCTCCTTTTCCGCAGCTTAACCCTAATCTAACCTAACCTAACCTTCACTTCTTGAGGCCTAACCCTAACCTAAGCCTGCCTCCATTCACTTGACGTCTGTATCGTTGTGGCAACTGCATCCCCTAAAGACTATAGAAGATCCAGACAGTATATTGTGTTTGCTGTAGTGTCTCACAACTCCTCTCACACCTCTCCAAGCTTTTGTCTTCCTGTGATGGACAAGTGAACGGGCCCCCATGTAGTCACACAGTTACTCGAATACAGTGTTCTGGTTTCTCATTTAACAGATTTCATTAGCAGTAATAAAATAAGACTTTAATCACAAATGCCTCATTCCAGTTTTCATGAATGGCCATTAACGATCGATAATGACAATTAGACTTCAGCTAATATGCCGCTATTAGGGGAAGCAGCAGATGCGCCAATGGGTCAATGAGGACCTGAAATACCCAGACAAGGGGAGCGGATGGAGTTACTAGAAATTATGAATTAATCATTAGACTGCTTGGAAGGATCAACGACACAATCAGCATCTATGTAAGGCCCATACAGTATGTTACCGTGCTCAGGTCTCACAATGGAGACTGAACATTACCATCAATCCCAGGTAGACTAAGAGGGGAGTCATTTAAACCTGGTGAGTGACAGTTGGAAGCTCAGGTACGGAGTATATTGTACCTAATGGAAGTAGACATGTTGGAGGATTTGCTGTGTGTGTGTGTTCTTATTGGCAGAGCTTGTACTACTGTGTGTATGTTCTTATTGGCAGAGCTTGTACTACTGTGTGTGTGTTCTTATTGGCAGAGCTTGTACTGTGTGTGTGTTCTTATTGGCAGAGCTTGTACTACTGTGTGTGTGTTTTTATTGGCAGAGCTTGTACTGTGTGTGTGTTCTTATTGGCAGAGCTTGTACTGTGTGTGTGTGTGTGTGTGTGTTCTTATTGGCAGAGATTGGAATGTGTGTGTTCTTATTGGCAGAGCTTGGGCTGTGTATGTGTTCTTATTGGAAGAGATTGGAATGTGTGTTCTTATTGGCAGAGATTGGGCTGTGCTTGTGTGCTTACAGGCATAGACAGGACTGCGTGTGCAATTATTGGACTGTATGTGTGTGTCCTTATTGGCAGAGGTTGGGTAATGTGTATGTTCTTACTGGAAGAGTCAGGACTGTGTATAATTATTGGACTATGTGTGTTCTGATTGACAGAGATGGGTAGAATACATCTGTCATTGCTTTGTTACATCGCTAAACTACCTAAATGAAGCAGTGACTCCTGGCTCCCTCTCCTCCTCTGTAGTCTCTAATGTAAAGCCATTAATGGTATATTGAGTTTTTGAGCTGTTCTTTTGTTCATTATGTTGACATATGATATCATACAACATATATGACGCATTGAGTGTTATGACATGTGAAAACATACAACATGTATGAAGCATTAATTGTTATGACATGATAAGACATACATGTATGAAGCCTTGATAGTTATATAATGTCATACAACATGTATGATGCATTGATTGTTATGACATGATAAGACATACATGCATGACGCCTTGATAGTTATATAATGACATACAACATGTATGACGCATTGATTGTTATGACATGTAAAGACATACTACATGTATGATGCATTGATTGGTATGACATGAGAAGACATAAAAGACGTATGATGCATTGATTGGTATGACATGTGACTGGACACACACAGGATGGCATTTAATGGCAGCGGGCTCTAGACCTATTTTCCGCAGTGTATTTTCAGATTACTTTATGCCGACGTTGCTCCAAACACCAGGTATCAGCCTGTCAGTCACCCCTGTACCAGGCTGGCACCTTGTGAATACCTGACAATCATGACGAGTACTGGGAGCCCTGCTCTGCTCAGTGGAAAGATTACCTGCAGCGCTTTCTGTACGCTGGGCGCTGAGAAGGCGGATCCTGCAGCCAGGGCAAAGAGGAAGAAAGAGAGAGAAGAGGGAGCGGAGGGGATGATGAAAGACATGGCTGCCCACCGAGACGCCGCTCTGTCTGACAAGCTCTTTAAAGGGAAGGCTTACAGAATAGCGCGGCGCTCCGTACTCCTAGCGCCATCTCCCTCCCCGCTTATCCTTTGTCCATAAAACTAATGAGAGAGAGACATGTACAATAGCAGCACAGATACCCGACTGAAACGAGAGAGATCAAACAAAGAAACGCGGCCAGCACTCACCAGCGCCGCCATCAAACGGTTAAAAATCCGACACTCCTCGGAGCTGGCAGCGCAAGATGGTGGCTACTTAAACAAAGCTTTGTAATTATTTTTATAGGCCAGTTAATTGCTGTGCTGGCATGTTCAGCACAATGAACGTTATTTATGAATACTGTCTGTTTAGATGAGGATTAGGGCCGGGGAATAAGGGTCTGCGTTATTTGTTATTTTCCTCAGAAGCCATTTCATCCACAGTCTATATTTAAATGGCCCTTCAATAACCACGCAGCACGTTACACCGTCCCCACAGATCCGCAGAGACAACAACCCCCATCGTCCTCGTGTACAGGTCCCAGACATAAAGAGAATGCAACGTCTCACACTCACTACTCCCAGCCTAGTGACACACTCACACTCACTACTCCCAGCCTAGTGATACTCTCAAACTCACTACTCCCAGTCTAGTAATACTCTCACACTCACTACTCCAAGTCTAGTGACACACTCACACTCACTACTCCCAGCCTAGTAATACTCTCACACTCATTACTCCCAGCCTAGTGATACTCTCACACTCACTACTCCCAGTCTAGTAATACTCTCACACTCACTACTCCCAGTCTAGTGACACACTCACACTCACTACTCCCAGCCTAGTAATACTCTCACACTCATTACTCCCAGCCTAGTGATACTCTCACACTCACTACCCCCAGCCTAGTAATACTCTCACACTCACTACTCCCAGTCTAGTGACACATTCACTACTCCCAGCCTAGTGATACTCTCACACTCACTACCCCCAGCCTAGTAATACTCTCACACTCACTACTCCCAGTCTAGTGACACATTCACTACTACTACTCCCAGCCTAGTGACACACTCACACTCACTACTCCCAGCCTAGTGACACACTCACACTCACTACTCCCAGCCTAGTGATACTCTCACACTCACTACCCCCAGCCTAGTAATACTCTCACACTCACTACTCCCAGTCTAGTGACACATTCACTACTCCCAGCCTAGTGATACTCTCACACTCACTACCCCCAGCCTAGTAATACTCTCACACTCACTACTCCCAGTCTAGTGACACATTCACTACTCCCAGCCTAGTGATACTCTCACACTCACTACCCCCAGCCTAGTAATACTCTCACACTCACTACTCCCAGTCTAGTGACACATTCACTACTCCCAGCCTAGTGATACTCTCACACTCACTACCCCCAGCCTAGTAATACTCTCACACTCACCACACTCCCTCCTCCCAGCCTAGTGATACTCTCACACTCACTACTCCCAGCCTAGTGACACACTCACTACTCTCAGCCTAGTGACACACTCACACTCACTACTCTCAGCCTAGTGACACACTCACACTCACTACTCCCAGCCTAGTGACACACTCACACTCACTACTCCCAGCCTAGAGACACACTCACTACTCCCAGCCTAGTGATACACTCACACTCACTACTCCCAGCCTAGTGATACCCTCACAGTCACTACTCCCAGTCTAATGTTACACTCACTACTCCCAACCTAGTGATACAATCACTACTCCCAGCCTAGTGATCTTCTGACTCACACTCACTACTCTCAGCCTTGTGATAACCCTGACCCACACTCTCTACTCTCAGCCGTGTGATACTCTGACTCACACTCACCGCTCCCAAAAGATGTAACAATAAGCCTATTAATGATAATAATTACCATGCTCTGATAATTTTTGTATGTGTTTACACTTCACAGACCAGCACAGTAATACCGGCTGCCCCCAAGTCATTTATTTCTGGCTATTACTCTGGATCCCGCTACTGCTTAGACTCAGGAGTGTGCTGAGTGGAAGACCAGATGCCCAGCAGCCACTTAGTGTGGAGGTATGCGTGCAAAGATAGTCTGGCAGTACACAGGCTCCTCAGCGTGGAGGTATGTGTGCAGTGAATGTCTGGCAGTACACAGGCCCCTCAGTGTTGAGGTATGTGTGCAGTGAAAGTCTGGTAATACAGTTACCCTCAGTGTGGAGGTATGTGTGCAGTGAATGTCTGGTAGTACAGTGGCCCCTCAGTGTGGAGGTATGTAAGCAGTGAATGTCTGGTAGCAAAGTAACCCCTCAGTGTGGAGGTGTGTGTGCAGTGAATGTCTGGTAGCACAGTGGCCCCTCAGTGTGGAGGTATGTGTGCAGTGAGTGTCAGGCAGCACAGTGGCCCCTCAGTGTGGAGGTATGTAAGCAGTGATTGTCTGGTAGTACAGTGGCCCCTCAATGTTGAGGAAAGTGTGCAATGAATATCAGGCAGTACAGTAGCCCCTCAGTGTGGAGGATGTGTGCAGTGATTGTCTGGTAGTACAGGGGCCCCTCAGTGTGGAGGTATGTAAGCAGTGATTGTCTGGTAGCACAGTGGCCCCTCAGTGTGGAGGTATGTAAGCAGTGAATGTCTGGTAGTACAGTGACCCTCACTGTGGAGGTATGTAAGCAGTGAATGTCTGGTAGCACAGTGACCCACAGTGTGGAGGTATGTAAGCAGTGAATGTCTGGTAGCACAGTGACCCTCAGTGTGGAGGTATGTAAGCAGTGAATGTCTGGTAGCACAGTGACCCTCAGTGTGGACGTATTTTTGTGAAGTGAATCTATACAGAATTCACATCCCAGAAGTGGCTGTTAATAAGTAAGGGAATAAGAAGCAATGTATAACTCAGCGTGTACGGTCAGCCCTGTTGAAGCAGTAATCCAGAATCCCAATACCCCTCACTCCATACAGATTGAACTAGTGTCTGCAGACATTACTCTTATATAGCGCGGTGATCACGTCAATCCGAGCACCAACGGTTAATGGGTTATAAGAGTGGAGGACGGAGCGGAGGAGAGAGCAGGGGCAGAGCCTAGGAGAGAGCAGGGGCAGAGAGGAGAAGAGTGGGGACAGAGAGGAAGAAAGCAAATAGACTGAGCGGAGGAGAGAGTGGGCACACAGCAGAGGACACAGCGCAGGCAGAGCAAAAGACAAGACCGAGGACAGAGCGCGGACAGAGCCGAGGAGAGAGCGCGGACAGAGCTCAAATGCGTTACTGTTGCTGTAGTGACCGGAACCGACATGGCTGTGGGGTTTACAAAACACATGTAAACATTTATAATGGGAGATTGGCGCTCTAATATATGACGGGAGATTGGCGCTCTAATATATGACGGGAGATTGGCGCTCTAATATATGACGGGAGATTGGCGCTCTAATTTATGACAGGAGATTGGCGCTCTAATTTATGACAGGAGATTGGCGCTCTAATTTATGACGGGAGATTGACTCTAAGATCTGCTCCACCTACGTGTGATGCCACAGAGTTCTGGGCTCCACAATTTCTGACGGCGGCCCTTATAGCGAGGTATGTGCCACAACGTTACTGTATAGAGCACACAGCTCTGGGCTATATATAATGTCATTGGTCATCAGCTGTTCTTCACACATCACATGAGTTATCACACGCAGAGGACAATGTTGTGTGAGGGTGCAACAGTTAAAGTTGCAGGGAATGCTGCTCTGCTGTGCATTGTGGGACCCTGCCACAATAGCTATGGAAATGGTGAGGGATTTTTCCATCTCTACAGAAGATTAGCTCAGTTTGCTCAGGAAAATCACAGATTAAAGCTGCGGAGAGTTGAGGAAATAACAGCACTACAGGATGTGCGCCATCCCCCCAGAAGTATTCTTATCTACGTAGGACACACCGCAGCCACAATCAATACAGCTCTCGCTGTCTCCCCAATTACCCAGAGCCCCCCCTCCCCGCCCAGTCGCCTTCCACCTATGCGGCTCAGATGCAAAGCTGCTATGACCAGGTAATTAAGGCACAAACAATGGCCGAGGAATGGGAGATTAACGCAGCTCTGGATGAAGAGGGAAGTTATTTGCAGCTAACAAAGAGCTGGCTGATTGTAAGAGCAAGTATAATACAGCGGGGCAGATATGGGGGAGGGCAGGTAAACGTGAGTATCCGAGGCATGTTTTCTGCTGGTCCTACACACACAACCCGGTATCCCCCACCCTGATGCTGAATGGCATCACTATATAAACTATACTGTACTGTGCCATGCTATGGTAGCTCTGTGTGACCAGACTGCACCAATCACTGGGCTCACAGGTAACTTCATCTAAACCTAAGCTGGGTACACACTTGTCCAATTCCCATCCAATCAGACCTCCGACCTATCAGATGGTTATACATTGGATGAGTGTGTACACTGACACAACCGCTGCACATCCAATCCCAGTCAATTGGTTTGGACAAAAGATTTTTAAATGCACTTAAAAAACAAGGAGACCCGACAGCCAATGGGTACCTGGGAAGGCCATGTTTTAGACATTGATACACCGGAAAGCTTCATTTCAGCTGTACCATTGCCTACTGGGGTTTTTTATAGTGAAAATTTTAATTCCGGAGTAAGTACCATGCCGAATTGTCTTATTTCTTCAAGGTTCCTGTTCTGGTTAGGCTTAGGAGAGGGGAGGGTTAAGGTTAAGCTGTGGAGCAACGATGGTTATGGTTAGGCTGGGATGAGGATAGTTAGGGTTAGGGTAGGGTTAGGCTGAGGTGAGGAGAGGGTTAAGTTGTGGGAAGGGGATAGTTCATGGCTGCTGTTGCGGAAGAAATGTCTAAGGGCAGACTTGAAAACTGGTGGCAGTCAGCCCTTCATTGCCACAAAGTGAATTGGCGGAAGCAGCGAATCACACCCCAATCATCTGACCAACCTTTATTCAATTCTTCTCCTGATGCTTATGAGTGTGTACAGTGACACAATCTTTACAGCAGATGCAGATCAGAGATCTGCCATAATAATGGGCAAGTGTGGGGATATAAGGAGAGATAACACTGTATAAAATATAAACAGAGGCCATAATGTACTCAGGAGGAGATATAAGTAGATACATTGTATATTATATACACAGAGGAGACACTGCCCTGTAATGTACCCAGGAGGAGGGGATATAAGGAGATACATTGTATATTATACACAGAGGAGACACTGCCCTGTAATGTACCCAGGAGGAGAGGATATAAGTAGATACATTGTCTATTATATACAGAGGAGACACTGCCCTGTGATGTACCCAGGAGGAGGGGATATAAGGAGATACATTGTATATTATATACAGAGGAGACACTGCCCTGTGATGTACCCAGGAGGAGGGGATATAAGGAGATACATTGTATATTATATACAGAGGAGTCACTGCCCTGTAATGTACCCAGGAGGAGGGGATATAAGGAGATACATTGTATATTATATACACAGAGGAGACACTGCCCTAAAATGTACCCTGGAGGAGGGGATATAAGGAGATACATTGTATATTATACACAGAGGAGACACTGCCCTGTAATGTACCCAGGAGGAGGGGATATAGGGAGATACATTGTATATTATATACACAGAGGAGACACTGCCCTGTAATGTACCCAGGAGGAGGGGATATAGGGAGATACATTGTATATTATATACACAGAGGAGACACTGCCCTGTAATGTACCCAGGAGGAGGGGATATAAGAAGATACATTGTATATTATATACAGAGGAGACACTGTCCTGTAATGTACCCAGGAGGAGGGGATATAAGGAGATACATTGTATATTATATCCAGTCTTAATAAGTACGGATGTTTTGTTGCTCTGATTCAGGCTATGTCTCCTTTCCGCCTTCCTTTGTGTGTTTTGACCAGGATCTCGGCTGCCTGATGGGAGATCCGCTCAGTTCAACATTTTCCGCAGGATACACGAGAGCAAGAATCCCCGCATGATAAGACATATCTCTCTGCTCCTCAAATTGGGAAGGGATTGAACGTATGGAGCTGACACCTTACCTTGTACGATGAGGTGCACGCGGGAGGTCTTGGGCTGGTGGTCTGTCTGCACGGAGCAGGTGTAGGGTCCCTCGTCATAAATGCCCACATTCTGGATCTCGATGCTGTACTGGCTCTTGGTGTTGGCCACAAGGATGACGCGGGGGTCTATGGACCACTTGTCATTGCCGGTGTATAAAATGGTGCTGCGGTTCAG
>WWET01000197.1:52925-68673 GCA_011038615.1 Limnodynastes dumerilii | reverse complement strand
CGCCGGACTCTCGCTCACCACGCCGGACTCTCGCTCACCACGCCGGACTCTCGCTCACCACGCCCGAGGTGCCGCACAAATGTAACGTTCAGTTTAAGTAAAACAGCATATTGGTTCCAGTCACTACGGCGACAACAACTATCTTGGCAATAATACAACCAACAACACAGGATGCATCAATGGCGACGTATTGTAATAATAATAATGCCTTTCTTGTCCCAGCTCCTGCCCCCGCCCGCTCTCTCTCCTCTGTACATGCTCTCTACTCTGTTCTGGCTATGTTCTGCCCTTTGCCCGCTCTCTGCTCTATACTCTCTCCTCCCTTATGTCCCCTTTCTTTCCTCCGCTCATTTTCCACTCTGTCCATGCTCTCTCCTTTGCTCTGTCCCTGCTCAATCCATACTCTCTCCTCCCCTATGTTCTCTCTCTCTCTCCTTCGCTCTGTCTCCACTCTGTCCCTGCTTGCTACTCCCCTATGTCCCCTTTCTTTCCTCCGCTCAGTCTCCACTCTGTCCATGCTCTCCCCTCCCCTCTGTATACGCTCTCTTCTCCCCTCTGCCCCCCCTCCATACTCTCTCCTCCACTCACTTTGCCCGCTCTCTGCTCCACTGTTTCTGCTCTATCCATACTCTCTCCTCCCTTATGTCCCCTTTCTCTCCTCCACTCAGTCTCCACTCTGCCCATGCTCTCTCCTCCACTCTGTCCCCTCTCTCTCCTTCGCTCTGTCCCTGCTCTCTCCTCCAGAAGTGTGCCGGTCACTTAACTCTGTCAGCTCTTCACTAAATGGCATGCTCACATACTACCCTCACTCACATTGGACTGTGCTGTTCCAAATCCCACCTACTTTCCTAGTGTATCGTATTATGGCCCCACCACCAATTGGGGCATATCCATACCAGATACATTCAATGGTTCAGCTTCCATATAATTCATTGAAAATTAAACTATGCCTGATGTGACTTGTTACACATACAGAATAGTCTTAACTGACGCGTTTCTCCAGTAATTATTATTAATTATTGAGTTAGATCTTATGTTATTGGATACCAGCTTTATATGCGTAATAATATGGGAATAAAGTTTTTATAAGAGAAGCATTTCATAAATGGATTAAATTCCCTCATTAAAGTTCAATCCACACAACATATGACAGGGGTTTCATGTACCACCCTGATGGTTCCAGGGCGATTCTGTGTACAATAGAACCGGAAAAAGTGTGAAGGAGACAGATTGTTACACCATGATGAGCCTCTCAGTAGATGAACATCATATGTCTATTACAGGGGTCTGATCACTAATTATTCCTCTGTAGCACAGAAAATTCTAATTATGTCCTGGCATGTTGTAGCAGATTATGTGAGCAGTAACATGTGGCTGTCTATTTATTTCCTCTCTTCACTTGCTGGATAAAATCAGATTAAACTGCATTCCCATTATGCAACATGTTTCCCAGAGAGTGGAGGCTGACGCTTATCAAACGTAATTATATTCACTTCATGCTGGAGCCCCGCGACTCTAAGAAGGAAATCTCATCCCCTGCATCTGAGGTAATAGATAAACGCTAAATGTACAAAAAACACGCAAGAATGGATCCATGTATTACTGTGACGAAATGCGTTAGCAGGAAAGGACATCAAACAACCGACTCATGGGGAATGATCAGAGCGACAGAAAAGAGAATCCCATGTTCACAGATCATCCAATAAACACACTGAAATCATTGCTCTGGTATTCTACTTCAATCAGTAAACGATAATGGAATGGATAAAATGGACGGAACATGCACAGTACAAAGGAACTCCCTATAGAATGCAGCCACCCAATGCTGCCTTCTCTACGGAGTTCATTCTATATACCGGACACAGGCCCACGAGATATGCATGGTGTGAGGGGATAGCTATTTAAAGAGAGACGAATGCGTTATACTCGGATTTTACCTCCGTACGTGGGAGTGAAGGAAAGTAGGATCAGAAAATCTGTACGTTTGTCTACGCACGAGTTGAAAACAATGATTTCACTATTAAGTCTGGATAAGGCCCAATATCTGACTTTAAGAATTGTTTGCAAATTTCTGAAATAATGACACATTGCACAATAAATTCTTATATTTGATATATTGCTCTTTTCTGTGCTTTATAATCATTAATAAAGAGGATTACTTTACGTGTAAAAAATAGGGGGATAACATTTTCGCATTGGGATAGGCACAAGAGTGTTTATCACATGAAAAAAGTCCCTGATCCCATAACATTAGACAATATCCAGACCTACTATTTCAAACTCATTTTCTGTCTGAAACGCATTTCACCCACTTTTGTGTTCTGCACGCACCTGTGTTACCCAATCAGACAGCATCCGGATTTAAAAGCAATGACACGTTCGACAGGGGGGCTGGGTTGTGCACAAAAGTGGGCGTATCTTGTCTCTGTAAAGTCGGAAAACTTAAGGCTATTGGCCATCCACTGGCGCATGAAGAGCGATTGTAAGGACTTGGATATTATAGTCAGGACACTATGGGGGTTTCAGTCATGCTGCGTCTTACTGAATGCCCCCTGTGACACTTGATAACGTCTCGCTCTCACTGTCCGTGCATACAATCTGCTAAATTAGTTACAAATGACGGAAGCAATGACTATCAGCATCCAGACACTAATGTTTTTATTTCTATGCATTTGAACACACATTTAAGGAAATATATGGGATGAAATGGATATTATGGAAAATGTAACGAACCAGTAACTTCTATGGATATTTTGTTGTCCATATTATTGAGGGTAAATTCTTGTTTGATGCGGAATGGCCACTCCTGCCGTATAACACAATCCAAACACAATGCAGATAGTGGAGGAGAAAGGGACTAATGAGGACGGATAATTAGAGGAAAAGGTCCACGCGTTTCCTTCCACAAGCGTTTGATGACCATCCTGCGTTCATCCCCCTCACACCCTTCTGGCTTCTCCTCTTGTCAGCCAGATCGCAGAACAAACGCCTCTAATTGTTAATGCATGTAAATGTGCCAATTCTGGCTGGAGATTGCTTTTATAAGCTAATTGGAACAATATAAAGTCCCCCCCGCGGGGAATATTCCCCAGATGAAGGCGCGGGGAGAGCAGGCAGGCACACACAAAATACAGAGGAAGAGAGAGCCCTTTATTCTGACAGACAGTCACCAGCATCTCTGGGGAGCCGTGGACACATCCCTGTAAGAATTCACTATAAAGAGAGAGAGGGGGGTATAAAGGAAGCTTTGATGGTGTGAAACAATCCTTGTGGGGGGCTGTATCCAGACACTATAAACATCGTGCTATTAATCTGCCGATTACAGAGGTGGAACAAAGATGCAAGATTCACGCACAAACCTTCAAAACAATGTTCCACAGCCTTAATAATAAATACAGAAAGCATTTTAGGAGTTGAGCACATTTATACGTCTAGAATCCTCTCTCCTCAGCTTCGCCTTTAAATCAAGTCAAATAAATATTTCTATGAATAGATCAGTATGATGCACTGAAATCATGCAGTAACTAGATTGATCTTCCACACAAAGCACTCTTTTAGAGCTGGTCCTCTCTCAGTCTATACATTGGTTGCCTGTTTGTAATAGAATCACATCCCTTTTACTAACCAACAAAGCCACCCACATCACTGTCCCTGCATACCGCTGCGAAGGCTCGCATTGTGAATTAGGGACAGCCGAAAAGCTGGGGTCCCTATTTCGAATGTGAGCCCTCTGAGAATTTTCCCTGCCAAGGACTTAGGGTTAGACTGTGGGGGGGGTGACTTAGGGTTAGGCTGCGGGGGGTGAGACTTTGGGTTTGGGTTAGGGAGCAGATTGGGAAAAACTCATCTTTCGGAGCACCGTGATCTGTGCTCCAGGGATCGATTGCTATGCCTCATCGAGGCATAAGCAATTGATATTTAGCGAATGGCCCTTTTTAAATAGGGCCGTTCACTACTCCCACACTCCTGCACATATATATCCTCACTTGTTTCATGATCTATGCCAGCTTGGTGTTCACTTAGATGTTGGCATGCACCTGCAACTCTCCTCCACACTTATCAAATGCTCCGATTCCACTTACAGGACTTCTCCCGGGCTGCACCTACTTATAGGACTAACCTTCCTCACCCATAAGACTATCCTCTACTCTCAAAACCTTTCAAGCGCTCCTTTAAAACTCATCTCTTCATTCAAGCTTACCAAATTCCTCAACCTACTTCTTAACCTTTGACTACCCAATTTACAACCACTTTACTATCGGATATACCTTTCTATTACATGTTTAACAGAATCTTACCCACTTCTCTTTCCATACTAAAATTCCAGTCAGTCCTGGTAGTAACACTGCTGTGTGTCTGTGTGATTTTACCATCACAGACAACAAACCAGGAAAGAGAAATTAACATAACAGTTAAGAATATAATGCACTAAGAATGGTTACGGATTATTTCATTATTATTATTATATGGAATCATTTCACAACACCTACAGTTCCCTCCACTACAATCACTAGGATACGAAGATGAGACTGCATAACATTTATGTCACATGCATGCTATGGTTTTGTCATGTGGCCATCTGGAGGAAGAATAATGCATTGCAGGGAATTTCATTATCACTAAGAGAAGCACTTAATGAATGACAAAGTTAGTTCTTGCTCCCTCTCTACACTGAGCTATTTTATCTCCCAACAGCTCCTGTGTTATGGGAGTGAGAAGGAAGCTGTGATGTAATGTGGATAGGATAAGGGATGTTCAGTATAGCGACAGCTGCAGTCTGTAAGGACAGACAAGACTATCCACCATGGCAGAGAGGCGGCCTAACTCTTGGACGTGGCCTGCTCATTATTAACAGGAAGAGGACCGCTACGACTATTTAGGAAGAGGATTGCTATGACTATACAGGAAGAGGATTGCTACGACTATACAGGAAGAGGGCAGCTACGACTATACAGGAAGAGGATAGGAAGAGGATTGCTATGACTATACAGGAAGAGGGCAGCTACGACTATACAGGAAGAGGAATGCTACGACTATACAGGAAGAGGAATGCTACGACTATACAGGAAGAGGATTGCTATGACTATACAGGAAGAGGATTGCTATGACTATACAGGAAGAGGGCCGATGCGACTATACAGGAAAAGGACAGCTACGACTATACAGGAAGAGGATTGCTACAACTATACAGGAAGAGGACAGCTACGACTATACAGGAAGAGGACAGCTACGACTATACAGGAAGAGGACAGCTACGACTATACAGGAAGAGGACTGCGTATAGATCAATAGTGGATGCATATAAGATATTGGATGCTTGGTGGATAGCTCAGTGTGTGGTCAGCGCTGCTCTGCGTGACACAAGTACAGTTTTGCTCTCGGCCCATCCGGCCTCATCCTGGTGAAATATTCTCCATTCTGTCACCGGCTCCTTTTTCTAACACTTTCCCCATCTGCTGTCTCCATGGAAACAAGGAGAAAAGAAGGGAACGGGAGCCGGAGAAAGAGAGAGAGGAGGAATGCAGCCACGTTCACCCATTCAATGCCAAACACATTCCATCTCCAGGAGGCAACATTCCACGAAGAGAGCGCAGCACAAGTCTCCTGGACCTCCACGTGGCCTGCAACGTGTCTCCCTGGTAACACCATCTCCGCTAAGCACTTGTCTCTAATAGAAACAGACAATAGCGCCTAAATACCTGCCCGTGCTCTACGTAAGACACACTACAAAGCACCTGCAGGGAGAGCTGGACTCGTGTTCTAGGAATTACTCCCCGAACCAAACAAATACCGATCTATACGGTAAAATAACGTACAATCCCCCACCTGAGGCGTCACCTTACACCAGATCCTGTCTTCCAGTATTAAGCTGCAGCCAGGCACAGGGAAGAGTCTGAATTACATTAGAAGACAGGAGACTATTTGTTTTGGAGCAGCATTTACAGACATTGTCGTTTTCTGTACAAAAACATTCTTTCTTTTATTTCTCCGGTGGCAAAAACAGGAAGGTGAAGGCCATTCCTGGCGCATCAGCTGAAATAAATAGAAATATCTGTTTCATGTGTGTACATTCATCATCAGAACACAACGAGGATTAGACAGGATGGTTATAGATACCGGCCACAGAATTCCATAGGACAGACAAGTCCACACGGTCACCTGTGTGTTACTGATGATGTCACATGCCCACCTTCCTTCTACTCTTTCCTCATTAGTTGGATTTTTGACCCATGGCATAAAGGTTGTTGAGGATCATGGGGCTGGATCCAGACTTAAGTAAGTGCTCTAAATGAGTTACTCCTGGGCTAAACCATATTGATTGCAGGGGAGTCATATTTAATCTGTTGCAAACAGTATTAGAGATAACAGGTGAGGTTTCCTATCCCAAGTCTAAATAACAGTGTGATAGTAAAGCTGGTCAGTATCTGTGTGCAGTAAGCAATTCAAAGATATATCCCTGCATGCAAAGAATACAATTACCTTGCCTCCCCCTGAAATCAACATGGTTTAGCCCAGGAGTAACTAATTTCAAGCTCTTACTTATGTCTGGATCCAGCCCATGAGGAGTAAAGCCCTTTCTCTTAACTCATTGTCCTATAGCTATAAGCCTTTGTTGGCATCACTACCTCCGCCATACACATCCCCTTAGCGACCTTCGTAGCACACCACCTCTAGTTCTCCACCTGACTATACAGGCTTCTTCTATTTCTATCATCTATTTCTTTTTCTCTGTCCACGCTGGACATCTCCTTTCTTGAGGAATAGGTTCCAGTTCATTCCTGTAAACCAATTCTACCTCTCGTCCACTGACCACACTCCTCTCGTGTCCGGCAGCCTCTCTGCTATTCCTCTCTGAGAGGTCAGAGCATTAACCTACCCTCAACATATATAAAGAGCAGGTTATCATGTTGCTGTACAACACTGCTTGTGATGGGCATGGAGGCTTATGAACAATGTTACGCTACTGAATTGCACAATATTTCGCGAGCTTGTTCTCTACAACTTTGTATCTGCTGATTTCTTCCCCAGTGAACAGCGTTGCAGGATTCTGCAACATATAAGAAACAACAATAATGATCTTTCCGGAGTCCTGTGAAGGTTCCCAGGTTTGCCTGGAGGCTCTGAGGCTGAATATAAGCGGGGAAAGATAATAATGGAATTTTAATTACATAGATTTTGTTGAGTATTTATCTTTTACAAGTGCAGCCAATTGCTTGAGATACTAATTATATCAATGATAGGCAATAAATGGCCCTAGGACCTAGGGCCCCAGCTTGGTCCTGTTGTTAACGTGTGGCCCTTTGGATGGTTAGAGAGACAGTAAGAAACACCTGAAGCGTTTCAGGTAGTTCATCACTGATTGGTTGTTTCTTCATAAATGTTTCAATCAGCAAGGTAGGTTACGCATGATCACGGCCAATCGCTATTGCTCATACCCCACAGGATCATAAACAGAGGCCCTATTCTTACTCCATACTGCAGGTGTTACAGACATCATTATCTATCACGGCTGAGGAGTAGATCACCTGCAAGTTCCATTTGGCGTGAGCCATAATGTCATCCTATCATCATTACTGCAGGAGGGACATAAAACAGCCTCTTCAGCTTCTTTTACGCACTTTCAATGAGACGCCCGCCGGCTCGCAGTCCATTCATCAAGCCCCAAGGCCAGGTGTTGTGGGTTTAAAATGATATTAATAGAAGCTCTGAACAGAAATTCATCTGGGTGGTAAAGCGATGCTGCATCAGCGGAAGCTCCGTGGGCAGTGTTATGATAACAGCGCAGTCATTACGGGATCCTTGCCGCCATATTCACCAGCTGCGGAGAAGAATGATTCGTAGAGGTCGGAAAAGATTCTACGGTCTAACCCATAGCAAGACAACACACAGCCTTTTAAGTGTTTTGATACTACACATCCCATCCGGCTTTGTCAGCTATACCCAGGACTGATGCTAGGTCTCTCGACCCCTCTTTCTCTTGGACACCTTAGCATTGGTTGGTTGTACTGCTTCAAACGCACATGGGATTAACTGAGCCGTGGCACCTACATTGTATAGTGCTACAGATCAGCTAGGGCAGCTCTTACTATACCTTCTCAGCTGTCATGTCCTAGACAGCTGATTGGATAAAAAGTACAAGTAAGCACTGCTGTGGGGGATCATCTGAGCCTCGACTCCTGAACACACAAGTCACTGCAAGGGATTAATTGAGTAGAAACGGCATGTGTGTTCCATGTAAGCTGCCAGCGTTCCACGGGACTGGTGCCTAAGGCAGCTGCCTAAACCCGTCTAGTGGTAGCACCAGGCCTGGCTATACCTATGCTGTTGGAACATGTTGGGAGTTGTAGTTTTACAGCACCTGGAATGACAAAGGTTTCCTCTTACTGGTCTAATCATGTGAGATACTTATCCATAAGACAAAAGACAAGAACCTCATATTACTCCCATAAAGGCTTCCTATCCCTATTTATTTGGCAGCAGGCCACAGCTATACACAGATGGCCCAATCCAAAAATAAGCTCCCACCAGCTGACGTGACGTTTTTCTGCTGCGCATGCTCAGGACTGAAGTGCACGCAGTCACGGCCGAGATAGACCTGAGCGCAAATCGAGCTGCGACAGCTTGTGCTCTGAGGGGTGAGATGTGGGAGGGTCGTAGTCTATACAATTTAAGGCTGGGACAAGGCAAGTGCACCCAATCCCGAGCTGAGCACAGGTGTAAAAAAAAAACCTTTGCACCTACCCAGCTCATGTCTAAGTCCAGAAGGATGACCCTCCGCCACCTATTCAAACCCTTCCATTATGATGTGACACTTCTAGCGCATTGCAAAAGTATCTGTCGCTGTATTGTGCCGGCGTTACATCATCTACATAGAGTAATAAAAAAATTAGGAATTTTTCATGTTTTTATTAAAATTGTACAATATTTTCTTAAATTATTTAGAGACATTTACATCCAGACTGAGGCGCTCACATTATCAGACCTCTATTTACATCCAGACGGAGGCGCTCACATTATCAGACCTCTATAGACATCCAAACGGAGGCGTTCACATTATCATACCTCTATTTACATCCAGATGGAGGAGCTCACATTATCATACCTCTATTTACATCCAGATGGAGGCGCTCACATTATCATACCTCTATTTACATCCAGATGGAGGTGCTCACATTATCAGACCTCTATTTACCTTCAGACGGAGGCGCTCACATTATCATACCTCTATTTACATCCAGATGGAGGCGCTCACATTATCATACCTCTATTTACATCCAGATGGAGGCGCTCACATTATCATACCTCTATTTACATCCAGATGGAGGCGCTCACATTATCATACCTCTATTTACATCCAGATGGAGGCGCTCACATTATCATACCTCTATTTACATCCAGATGGAGGCGCTCACATTATCATACCTCTATTTACATCCAGATGGAGGCGCTCACATTATCATACCTCTATTTACATCCAGATGGAGGCGCTCACATTATCATACCTCTATTTACATCCAGATGGAGGCGCTCACATTATCATACCTCTATTTACATCCAGATGGAGGCGCTCACATTATCATACCTCTATTTACATCCAGATGGAGGCGCTCACATTATCATACCTCTATTTACATCCAGATGGAGGCGCTCACATTATCAGACCTCTATTTACATTCAGACGGAGGCGCTCACATTATCAGACCACTATTTACATCCAGACGGAGGCGCTCACATTATCAGACCTTTATTTACATCCAAACGGAGGCGTTCGCATTATCAGACCTCTATTTATATCCAAAGGCGCTTGCATTATCAGACCTCTATTTACATCCAAAGGGAGGCGCTCGCAATATCGGACCTCTATTTACATCCAGACGGAGGCGCTCGCATTATCAGGCCTCTATTTACATCCAGAGGGAGGCGCTCGCAATATCGGACCTCTATTTACATCCAGACGGAGGCGCTCGCATTATCAGGCCTCTATTTACATCCAGAGGGAGGCGCTCGCAATATCGGACCTCTATTTACATCCAGACGGAGGCGCTCGCATTATCAGGCCTCTATTTACATCCAGAGGGAGGCGCTCGCAATATCGGACCTCTATTTACATCCAGACGGAGGCGCTCGCATTATCAGGCCTCTATTTACATCCAGAGGGAGGCGCTCGCAATATCGGACCTCTATTTACATCCAGACGGAGGCGCTCGCATTATCAGGCCTCTATTTACATCCAGAGGGAGGCGCTCGCAATATCGGACCTCTATTTACATCCAGACGGAGGCGCTCGCATTATCAGGCCTCTATTTACATCCAGAGGGAGGCGCTCGCAATATCGGACCTCTATTTACATCCAGACGGAGGCGCTCGCATTATCAGGCCTCTATTTACATCCAGAGGGAGGCGCTCGCAATATCGGACCTCTATTTACATCCAGACGGAGGCGCTCGCATTATCAGGCCTCTATTTACATCCAGAGGGAGGCGCTCGCAATATCGGACCTCTATTTACATCCAGACGGAGGCGCTCGCATTATCAGGCCTCTATTTACATCCAGAGGGAGGCGCTCGCAATATCGGACCTCTATTTACATCCAGACGGAGGCGCTCGCATTATCAGACCTCTATTTACATCCAGAGGGAGGCGCTCGCAATATCAGACCTCTATTTACATCCAGAGGGAGGCGCTCACATTATCAGACCTCTATTTACATCCAGATGGAGGCGCTCGCATTATCAGGCCTCTATTTACATCCAGACAGAGGCACTGGCATTTTCAGACCTCTTTTTACATTCATACAGAGGCACTCACAATATCAGACATCTATTTACAGTCAGCATTATACTGTACTACCCTGCACGTGCGTAACGTATTTGGACACGTAGCTACATTGCGCTCGGCTGCATTGTGACTGTGCAATTGCTTCCAATCCAAAGGCTCCGCTGTGTGCGATCTTTTATTACACGCCGCCCGACCCACGTTTACCAACGATGCATGCTGACTTGCGCTCACACCTAGATTGGGCCTGGTATCCCATCATGCACCAGTCTGCCAGGTGTGTGTATTCGGTATCAGAGGGTAGGATGAGTGTGTAATGGAATAAATTGCCTTGTGGATGCAGGTAGTGTGTCAGTATCTAGAACACAGCACACATCTGGCACCCGGCCGTCTCGCGCTGCGATGCTGAGGGTGCCGTATTATTGGAGAGACGCTTTGTAGCTGGAAGCTGAATGAGAAGCTCCCCGCAGAGTCCTCACTCCATCAGTAACATAATCACACATCAAAGCCGACGTCTGTCAGTCACACTCCACCGCTGCCCCTCGCTGAGACACAAAGACGGAGTCTTTCAGGAGTCAAGTGCAACAATGAGAAAGGCCAGAGTCCCCGGGGTTACGTGTCTATACTTTATTATCCAGAGATGTCACAGGCGACACGTTCAATGCTGTTTACACAGAATGCCCAGCACCAGTGCTGCATGTGTCTCATTCACTGCCAGTCGCAGGCAGCAAGGTCTGAAGGATCTCATCCCCCATATACTGTACTGTTAAGACACGTTTACAGTTAGTATACAGCAGCTGGTACAGCCTAATACATGATCAGCTTCAGGTATTCTCACAGTCAATATCCATCTAGAGATCACATGGCTAAATACATCAGCCTAGCAATCACATGGCTAAATGCGTCAGCGGAGATCACATTTCTAAATGCGTTAGCAGGTGAACACGTGGCTAAACGCATTAGATACAACTTGCACATGTTCACATGAGAGAGTCGGCTGCAAAGACAAAAAATGATTCAGTCAGATGGGGTTTTATTTGCAGCATGAGAGGTCCTGAAGAATGTATGGAACGTATGGAACACACTTAGGGATGGTCCAGATTTCGTGGGTATCACAACGACCTTTTCTCTCACCCCTGATAGTACATGAAAACCTATCAATGTAATAGAACCAATCAATGTAATAAAGTAACTGTGACATTATGTGATGAGGACAGGAGTGATGTCCTCTCTTCTGAGTGCAAACATAAAGGAAGTGGTCCGTAAATGATTATGGACAAGGCTTTTAAAGTCTGATAGAACGCCATGATGACCCCACCCGCCCCTCCCCACAAGATAAATGAGATAAATAGGAAAGTCAAAGGAAAATAGTGCATTAAAAGCTGTGTTAGTTTGTTGTCAAAAAGCTTTAACAGTAAAGAGAGAGATCCTTAAGCTGGGTACACACTTGTCCAATGCTCTTCAGAGCCAACTACCAACCAGACTGTTTACACCAGGTGTGTCAAGACTCAACCCCAATTGGGCCAAATAATCAAATTGTAAGGTTGCAAGAAAAATAAAATCCAGCCTCCCTGAGTATTCCCTATAATGTGTCTCCAGCCTCTTCAGTATTTCCATTCATGTGTCTCCAGCCTCTTCAGTATTCCCATTCATGTGTCTCCAGCCTCTTCAGAATTCCCTATCATGTGTCTCCAGATCCCAGTTTTCCCCACTGATGTGTCTCCAGCTCCCAGTATCCTCCATTTATGTCTTCAGCTCCCAGTATTCCCCATCATTTGTCTCCAGCTCCCAGTATTCCCCATCATGTGTCTCCAGCTCCCAATATTCCCCATCGTGTCTCCAGCTCCCAGTATTCCCCATCGTGTGTCTCCAGCTCCCAGTATTCTCCAGTCATGTCTTAAGCTCCCAGTATTCCCCATCATTTGTCTTTAGCTCCCAGTATTCCCAATTCATATGTCACCAGCTTCCACTATTCCCAATTCATAGGGCTCCAAGCTGTTACGGCTGTAGGATTAGGCTGTGGGGAAGGGAATAAGGGTCAGACTGTCGCAACTTAGACTTAGAGCTAGGCTGCAGGGAAGGTGGGGTCAGGGTGAAGGCAGCGGGGAAGGTAGGGTTAGAGTTAGGGTAAGGATTAGGGAGAGGGTTGGGGATAGAGGGCGCCAGATTCACAACACTGTAATTTTTTACATACGTGCCTAATTTAGCGATTCTAGCTACTACGCATGCTTAATAACTATTTTACTTTATCTACATAGTTTTGTTACGTAGATTGCGTACATGCAGTCTTTATGCAATCTACGTAACGAAACGCTACGTATATAGAGTAAAATAGTTACTATGAATGCGTAGCTAGAATAGCAAAATGACGCACGTATGTAAAAAATTACGGTGTTGTGGATCCAGCCCAGAATGCTTACTTACCTTTCGTAGTACCATGTTCGATGCTCCAGGGATTGATTGCTATGCCTCTTCAAGGCATAAGCAATAGTTTTCCCAGCCAGTTCGGAATTGGCTGGAAGTGAACGGCCCTATCAAAATAGGGTCATTCGCAACGGGGACCCACACTCCCCCTCAATGTGTGCACTGCATAAAATCAGAATCAGGAGAAGAATTGGACAAAGCAGTTGCGGCAGTGTACACGCCTGTGAATCTGGTGATTGATGGTTGGGTCTCCTGATCATCTGCCCTCACCAGGAGACCAGAATTGGATGCATTAAGCGGTCGTGTGGGCATACACACTCATCCAATGTCTGACCCACTGTATGGTTGTGGATCGATCGGACGGAATTGGATAAGTGTGTGCCTACCTTTAGAAATATCTAGACATCTTTAAGGTCCAATAAAATTAAATATACAAGTAAATATATATATAGCGTGTAGGTAAATGTGAGTTTAGGTCTATATATGTTTAAGCAATACATTTAGTATCGTCAGTCTCCTCCACAGCTGTACTTAGTTGAAACCATCTTGATTCTCTGATAATAAGTGAATATGCCGCATTGTAATGTAACCACTATTATCCCACCACTATTATCTGAACTATGCAAAGGAATCATTTCCCATGTGTTTCGCCAGCGCCAAATCTCCTAATCAAGTGGGATATATAAGCGATCAGCGGAGAAGTGTTCCTTCACGTCTGGCGTGGTACCGCGTGTCTCTGAGCATTAATAAACATTACAATGCAAAGTGGGCGCTTTATGCAGCGTTTCAGCACATTGCGATGTAAAGTATTTCCAGCATTAAGGCACAATGCAATAAAAATAAACCATTCTACGCATTGCTATAACACACAGCAAAATAAAGGCAACTATTACCAGATAATGACATGCACGGGACGCAGCGAGGACGAGGTCTAGTGGTGGCAGTTCTAGCAGGAGTATCACAGGTAAACCCGTTATTTTATATCTCTATCATAAAGGGGAAACAAAGAATGACCTTATTCACCACATCCTAACGAGTCCCAATACCAGCGCCAATGACGCACGTCTCCGCCACGCGTTACAGTGCAAGGTGAGGGTCGTAAAACGTTGCAGTAACTGTTTGCAGATAAGGCTGCGTTAATGACCAGAAAGCACCTCACACAGCTGGTAATGAGCGGAAACGTGGCCGCCTCCTCTCGCTCCTCGCAGAGACGCAGTAACAGCGACACTTGTCTTTTACGCGTCCTGAGAGCAGGAGGACGGGAAGCGGTGATTAGATGGTCTTTATAGATGTAGGACAGGTCTCAGCAGACATTTCTGTTTTACGTATCTAACTAAACCGGTTACGCTCTGCAAAATGGCTGTTTGGGGGACTGGAGGGTTCTGCAGAGGAGGGGAACGCCACTAATAACACCACCCCATAAAATATTCAGGACTTACAGGAATGAGGAGTGTATAGTCTCAATAACAGCATAAACACCTGGGGAACAGAAACTGCCTCTGTTCCATAATTACGGTTTATTACTAATTATTATAAAACACCGAAATAAATCTCATTTTATGGATAACCAAACAGACGCTTTATTAGACAAACCGCTCCAGCACTGAACACACAAGGTGCCAGAAGGGAAATGATGGCACCCACCTGACCTACCTTCCACACGCTGACTGCATGGAGGGACCCTATACCAATAGGGGGAAGTAGCACATCCAGAAAGTGAAAGAGACTGGCATCAAGTACTATGATGACCTCATTCTCCACCATACCTCTCTTGCATAGTCCCTGTCTGTGTTGGTACACCAACACACTCCTAGTACACAGAAACACACACTCACCTACCCCATACATATACACCATGGATAACAACTCTAACGGCCTTGAGGCTGTAATAGAATACAAACCAGCAGTATGTCATCAAGCCACACCCCATACCGGCATCTACCTATTACCACCCAGACCTCCCCGAGGGAACAAATAGAAAGTCGCCAACCCTAATATACACATAGGGCCTGATCCAGACCTACGCTCGCCCGTGTTTTTATGCTTTTCGTAAGCGTAAAAGCGCCCTTTAGTACTTACTGTGCATGCGCACGGCCGATGTTACGCAAAGAAACACAGAGTTTGGGCCTTGAGCGTACCAGCTTGGTAACAATGCATGAAGTGGCGTGCCAGCCATACGAAACCCGTAATTACGCTTCAGAGGTGGGGTGTGGCATTTAAATCGTACAGTATGGCCGTGCTAAGCGTCGTAACTACAAGGAGCCTACGGACGCCAGCGGTTACGCTCAGAAAAGTTAGGGGAGGGTTTGGTCGGCTTAAATACAGACGTCTCAGGGGAGCTCCTAGGGGAGTGCTTCGTAGGCACGCTGGTGTAAATACACTACGCACAAGGGCGTTTCATGAGTGTAGGTCTGGATCAGGCCCATAATCACCTACCCCACTCTTTCACACACAGACACACACATATATACACCTGCACACAATCACCTACCCCACTCTTTCACACACACACACACACACACACACATTTCACTCACAGACACACACA
>WWET01000197.1:13524-39850 GCA_011038615.1 Limnodynastes dumerilii | reverse complement strand
CCTTACGCTGGCTGAAGTTAGGGTAGCCTTCAGCCGGCGTAAGGAAGAGGCCATACGCCCGCACAGGGGGAGTGTCGTGGTAAGTGAACGCTGATACGCTGTGCTTTAGTAAGCACAGCGCATCGGCGTAGGTCTGGATCAGGCCCATAGTTAGGGTGGAGGGAGTTGGTGTTAAAACCATAGGAAGATTGGAGGAGAATGGAGGAAAGGGCAGTAGGGTAGATAAAAGCTGTCCTGATTCCATAGTAGGCCAGTTTCTAGAGGAATATTTCAGCAGATAAAACTGCCACCCAAAATTAGTAACTTGGCCTCACTCCTCCTGACAGATGATAGTCGGAGTGAATGAGCACTCCCCGTAACCACTGACAACCACGATAAAGGTATGAAACTAATTAAAGACACATGAATTGAAGGGATTGGTTCCAGGAAACAGGAGGATGAATAACCCACTGCTGTTTATGATATTTCACTGTATAAAAAAGGGCTCTGCAAGATCATTGATGCGAATTGTTATTTATGCTGTTATCATATCCTTACAACCTCTGACTAGATTTTATCCAAGTTGTCCAAAGGGCTCTTAGAGCAGTTATACTTCATCCTACAGACAAAAGCTTACACTTTAATCCATTCCCCAGCTGTCCTAAGATGAATTCAACATCCTGTGAACTACGTTCTACCAGCCACCCGTAGCCCTAAACCATAGCAAGTGGGGACATCTGTCAGACACCCAAAACAGGCGTGCAGCGACCATCTGAATCACTGCACACAAAAGCGGCTCCAGGTGCCGGCAAAGCAGCCTTGTGGTGGCGGCAACAACCTCCAAGCACAGTGGAAGGAGCAAGAAACAGTCATGTCCTGGCTGTAAGGGGGAACCCCAATACCCACAGTGTAGGGACTTTACTGGAGTAACTACTAGGACAACAGCCAGGAGCTTGACGGACCTAGGTCCAATTGGTGTCAGGCGGTGGGATAATCCTGTTAATGGGGTATGTCTGTTTATTCTGTTGGAAGTGGTTATTACTACACACCAATATTTCCCTTTTCCTTTGTGTAATCCCCAGTATCGGTTGCGGTG
The DNA here is from genome assembly GCA_011038615.1 of Limnodynastes dumerilii. NCBI lineage: Eukaryota > Metazoa > Chordata > Amphibia > Anura > Limnodynastidae > Limnodynastes > Limnodynastes dumerilii. The sequence continues at coordinate 38,775 of WWET01000197.1, read as the reverse complement.
CACAGTGCTGTGTATGTTGGATGAAGCAGTAAATCTAGAGCACATAGAGATGGAGTTTGCAATGTTCGGTGTTATACTGGGGATTCAGCATTTGGCGGCTGAAAATGCCAGTCTGTGTGATCTACTGCCCCCTTATACAGCAATGTGGGGGTACAGGTGCAGAAACAGAAAAGAGATGGAAGAATGATAGCTGGGGGAAGGAGAGAGCTTTGATCACAGCCTCGGGAAGTCTGAAGGAGAAAATGCAGAAACACAGAAGGAGGGAAAGGCAGCCGCGTGCCGAATTACTATCGACTACAGAGACGAACAATTTGTCAGAGGCTGTAACTCTAAGTGCAGCCATCCCACAGAGCCAATCAGCACACAGCTCCGACGGCGTTTTTACGAGGTCACATAAAAAGCCGCAAAATGAAAACTCCTGGGCAGCTAAAATAGACTGCAGGGCGTCAGCCTGCGGAGGCTTTATGGCTCGTGCCCGAGCTTTACGACCTTTTAAAGCTCAGACTCGTCTCAAAGCGGCTCAGAGAGTCAGAGAGAATAAACGCAGAGCCCAGGGGCGCAGCCAGGCCGGATCTCCCCAAACATGCAGCCCGATACCCCCTGACCCGAGGGGTCACATAGAGAACGCAGTATGTCATCCAGGCACAATTCATATTACACTAATAATAGCTTAACATCCATCTGCACCAGAACATAGTCTGTGTGTGACACAGCACATTGCTCACCAAAGAGCCCATATTTACTGTATATAGCGGAGAGGGAGCTGTCATACACAGAGTAAGTCCCCCCTATCAGTCACTGTGAGGGGCACTGATATACAAGATAACGAGGGAGGATCTTATATAAAGATAGGGGACCGAATTCAGAGATGCGTCCCAAAGTGCGATTCAGAAGTCCCTGCCTAATGAACTTCCATGCCTAAATCCTTGGTAACTTGCGTGGAAAAAGTTACTACGAATGCGCAGTATATCCGCTCCTAAATATACGCACGGAAAACCGCGCAAAATCGTATCGGTCCAGGATCCATAAATGTTCCCTCTATCAGTCACTGTGAGGCGCACTGATATACATGATAACAAGGGGGTATCTTATACAGAGATAGCATCAGTAAGGGTTCCCTATATCAGTCACTGTGAGGAGCACTGATATACATGATAACAAGGGGGTATCTTATATACAGATAGGATCAGTAAAGGTTCCCTATATCGGTCACTGTGAGGAGCACTGATATACATGGTAATGAGGGGGGGGGGTCTTCTACACAGATAGGATCAGTAAAGGTTCCCTATATCGGTCACTGTGAGGAGCACTGATATACATGGTAATGAGGGGGGGGATATTCTATACAGATAGGATCAGTAAGGGTTCCCTATATCAGTCACTGTGAGGAGCACTGAAAGTAATATAAATGAAAGTCGGCATTGTTACCGATGTCCATTGAAGTGTTTTGGGCAGGAATACACAGATTGCACATGATATAACAGCGGAGCATAGTAACTGTAACCCACAGAAACCCATACACTGACCATTTCAAAGCTATCAGAGGAGGTGTGCAGAGGCTGCTCCACTACTATGCAGTGTGGCCCCGGGCCCCGCACACAGGAGCAGCCTGTTCCCAGCAGCAGAATGATCACATCTGGCAGGCTCTCTGATTTATGCGTCTTTTCTTTATCCGTCATCAGACAAAACTCTGCATTTGAATTTTAAATGGAGCCATAAAACATCCAGATTATATGAACTTGAATATGGCAAATACAAATGTACTGAGAGCGATTATCCAATATTTCACACTCATTCTGGATAATGCTGTCACCCGCTATGTCAGAGAGAGGAGCCGCAACTTACAGAGGACACAGAGGTGAGACCTGAACATCCCATATAGCGGATACCAGACACAGATGTCCGGTGTCCCAAATGACCCTGAACCGTGTTGTCATGAGGCCACACAAGCGCGCAGTGCCCAATCTCAGTGCCCCCTCTCTCAGCCACACACTCGCAGTGACCCCTCTCTCAGCCACACACACTCACAATGCCCCCTCTCTCAGCCACACACACTCACAGTGCCCCCTCTCTCAGCCACACACACTCGCAGTGCCCTCTCTCAGCCACACACACTCACAGTGCCCCCTCTCTCAGCCACACACACTCGCAGTGCCCTCTCTCAGCCACACACACTCACAGTGCCCCCTCTCTCAGCCACACACACTCGCAGTGCCCTCTCTCAGCCACACACACTCACAGTGCCCCCTCTCTCAGCCACACACACTCGCAGTGCCCTCTCTCAGCCACACACACTCACCACACCCTCGCACTGCCCCCCCTCTCAGCCACACACACTCACAGTGCCCCCTCTCTCAGCCACACACACTCACAGTGACCCCTCTCTCAGCCAAGCACACTCAAAGTGCCGCTCTTAGTGTCACCCTCTCTCAATGCCCCTACCAGCAGCGGTCTCTCACACATCCAAGACATCCAACCACTGAGTGTGCTCAGCCACTCTTTTTTCTTGCGTGCAGTCTCTCTCACTCGCGTTGACTCTATTGCCCCATGTTCAGTCAGCCCATTGTGCACCCCCCCATCTGCTGTCCCTCTTTTGCAGGTATTCTGCCTATCTCGCTCTCTTTAGACTGTCTACACATTGCAGATCTCTTAAACCCTTCCCCGTGCGCGTCTCCATCTCTCTGTACCATGGACCCTGTGATGGGGGCATCGTGTGGCTTCCAATAGGAGCAGCTGTACGTCGTGTCAGCCCCTTTCACCCCATGATGTCATTATCAGCAGATTTGGATCCAGGCCCCAGACAAATGTGCAGATGATTTACTGTAACAGGAGTCTGCATCCAGCAAGCGTTTAATGTCAATATTTACAAGTGGAGTCATTAAAATGTCAGCAAATTTATTACTGCGCCGGGAACGATCCATTCACACCTCAGACTGGGGCATCGGCAACACACAGGCGGCTGCAGGAGTGGCATCAAGCTGGGAAACCAGTATAATAAGTGAATCTAGTGATGGAGAACAAGAAAACCATAAACTAGACTTGAGAGGATCAGTAATGTGATATCTCACATTGCTCTCTATGGGTGGCTCAGGTCTACACTTGCACCTCTGTTCACCTTACCATCAAGCTCATGGTTACCTCGTACTGCTTAACTCATTGTGGAGGGATGGGGGATGGAAGGAGAAGGGGGTGTGAGGTTGGGTGTATCCAACTACTCATTTGTATTGCAACCATAAATGTAAAACACAGGAGATATGAACCACTGTGTCTTACTCTGAGCAGTGAGAGCATTTACCTGCTGCTTGCAATATTAACAGATGGGTTCCCTTGCGTCTTCTGCGCTGATACCTGTCCTCCTTGGCCAATCTCCTCCCTAGCTGCTCTTCCTGCCTCCGCCCTCTTTTCACTCCCACCTACAAGACTTCTCCGGTGCTGCCTCCCTCCTGATTTCGGAGTTTCTCTAGTGCTCTCATATGGGTGTGCAGCGTCAGTCATCCTCCTCCTGGCCTTACGCATGTCCTGGAGCTGACGCAACTAATCAGGTTCAAGTGTTCCATGCTTAGGCGACCATTTGAGCCTGAATTCGGCTCATTTGTGAAAACATGGCCTTGCAGTAAACTACCTGCGATAGTGCGCCCCTTCTCTCCTCTGTGACGCCCCTTTGACTGCACGCAGTCACAGCTGTTCGTTGCGTTTTGGGCTGAATAGCGCTATGTCATCGCAAGTACATCTCAGTCTGGATCAAGGCCATTTTGTACCGTCACAACCCTGATAGAGCAGTAACAAGGTCAGCGCCCTCTGCAGGAGCCACAGCGGCAATGGAAAGATGAACGAATGACAGATGGAAACTCGCTGGTGTCTTGCTATTGTTACCCTGACCCTACCTCCTCATCTATGCCCGCAGGTTCCCTGTCTGATGACACCAGCTAGATGCGTCTCTGCTGGTAATGAATGGATAGAAGGCATTGCTCAGTCTCACCAGCGCTGCAGGAAACTTTCTCTTCTTGTCCTCTCTGCAGGCTGGAAAGTAACAGAACCGTGAAAAACAAAGTACTGGATCTCAGCAATTACTGCAACTCCGCCAGGGAAAACAGCAATTACACCGCCATGGCTCTGTTTAACCCCTCCAAGGCTGCAAATTGGTGGCACCATTTACATGAACTAGCAACCGTGGCCGTGGGACTCTGATAGCAAGGTCCGCTATGGCCCTGGGACAGAGCTTGGCATTGCCAGACCCCATAGAAAAGGGGCTCAGTGTCGCGGCTCTTCCTGACCTCCTCTCTCCTCCGCTGTCTACAGTTGCATGGTGTCTGCCAGTCATTTCCAGGCTCTTTCAAGGTCAAAGTAATTACTGAGCAGCCCCATTTCTTATATCTTATAGGAAACTAAGCAATGAAGGCAAACGTATGGAATCCGTGATCCAAATTACCGCGCACAGGACACAGGGCAACTCCCCCTCTGCTCCTACGTGCAGGCGGTGGATCCGTTCCCTCAATCCTGCCTTAAGTAGAACACAGAAGCATATAAAAGGACTAAACCCAGCCGCTGCTGCACAATTTCAAATGCCAAAGGCTACCAACCGCGCATATCTCGTACGCATAGCCCTGCGCCCCTTGTGGCGGCTGAATTCCGCACAGAACGTGGCATCGGACGGCTGCAATCCATTGTGGGAGATTAGGTGCTGTGCATACATTGCACACGTAAGGACGAGCATTTTATTACTTCTGAATAGGGTCCTAAATGTTTGTGAGCAGGAACCTAGGCCCAGATCCTGACACATGCTTTACGTGAGTTCGGGGGTCTGTAGTTACGCACCCGTAGCAGGGTGAGCACGCCCCCTCTGTCAGTAGTAAATATGGATTCTTACGTGTCCAGATAGTTAGCTAAACTTTTACACATAGATCTGTGGCTGTACAGCTGCAGACCTAGTTGTAATGGGGCTTCCTTGCCCCCAAACCCCTTATTTAAATGGCTATTCCCGCAAAAACGTTAGTACTTACACTGTCGGGAACATCTGGCGCGCAGAGTGCAGATGTTCCCGCACAGGGGCCTTATGCAAATGACATAGGTGAGGATCTGGCCCCGTGTCAGTATTTCCAGTATTTATCTTTTCCTTTAGACTTCTCCTTTATTTCACCTTGTGAATGCTGCCTGGATAAGGAGGCTTCTTGTGGCATGTTGGCTTCTTAAGCAGTGACTGGGACAGAGGCTGTGCTCTGCTGCCGTGAAAGGTCAGGTTAGCCTAGCTCAGCCTCTCTCCTGGTAATACCTAGTAATCTATGAAGAACTGCAGGGAGAAAGGCTGAGCTTGATGTTTATGTTATGTTAATGAACAGCCTCTTCTCCTGCAGCTCCCATGTGCTGACCATCCCAGGGTGCCACAGCGCAGACTCTAGAAACCTCTGGTGTAGACCATGCACAGAAGTGACTACTCTGCTTTTATATCTGGGGAAGCAGGCAACATAACTACAGTGTAAGCATCCATTGTGTTTATGCCACTGCTTAAGATTGTTTCTATTGCGTTGTGTAAATGATTACAGATGGAGTGCTAATGCGGTTTGAATTGTAAAAACATGACTGGGTCATCCAGAGACAATGTCCTTTCCTCCCATTAACGCTGCTGAATACGCGTTTTTATAATAACATGATAGGCCACAAAGCCTCCAGGAAAGCTGCTGCTTCCAATAATCCGGACTGCACTATGTATGAGTCCTGCTTCAGCCGCCCTTCCCCACCGCACCAGCACTGCACAGGTTAACACTCATCCCATCACCCTCAGGCGAGCACAAAGGGGGCTTTTAGGCTCATTCCGCAGAACAGCATACCAACTAATTGGCATTTAATAAGAAAGCTCTCTGGGGTCTCCCATCCATTAGGAAGCCGCCGTTGTGTCAGCGGATCTGGGGGGAGGCATTGTCACTGCCTGCCTTTGCTGAGGGCTGTGTTGATATTAATTAAGCAAGTAGCAAACTTCTGACACAATTAAGATATTATTCCTGCTTCGGCAGCCAGGTTCTCATTACACTGCAACCAAGCTTATCTCTTCATAAACCTCAATAACTCTTCATTAACTGATGATCTGATATTGAGCTAACAAGCGATAATATGCGTAATTACATGTGTGGAGGAATCCGGCTGTCCCAGTTACCTGCATTCCCTGTCCAGAATCCATACAGGCGGATGCTAAACAACGATTGCCAAGGATTGGACAACGAGCAAGAGCTGAGCTCCTCCCCCTACAACCCATCCCCTCCCATTCTGAAGCAAAGCCACTTTATTGCTGAAAAATAACCCCGCCCCCAAATGCTGATTGGACTTTAACTAAATAAAATCTAGGACGGACGGTACAGGGTCTCCCTCATCCAAGTATGCCGAATGTAAAGGGTGGATGATCAGGACGTGCATCAGTAAGAAATGTGTAAATAAGACATTTACAGACAATACAACTTTTTCTCACTGCAGCGAGTGGTGTTCAGCAAAAATTACTCAGGAAAAGTCCACTCAAGTTGCTGAATGTAAATTTTAATAGAAAGTATGTTACAGGCTTGTTCCTCAGCGTTTAACTCCTAATACCGGTACACGCAATCGCGTCCAGGAGACAGCAGCAGATTCTGGATCAAAGCCTCACGGTTTTGCATTTGTAACAACGATTTACGAATCCACAATCACAGGGCTCACAGTCTACACACTTCTATGCCATAGTTCTGATAACCACTAACCTTTTACAGATAAACACCCAATAGCCATAGCGGACTTTCACAAGCTGTGGAAATCTAGAGATTATCTGGCCATGCGTATATGCGAGCCAGAGGATCCGAGAAGGAACTCATAAGGAGTTCCGTGTGGGGTGGGGGGGCATCATCAGACAGCCACATGCCTAATCCCTGCACGGGGGGGGGGCGATAAGCATGCAGATGAAGGTAAGTGGGTGGCGGCAGGCAGATCCGCATGAATCTGCATTCAGATGGAGAATTTAAGGGAGGAATCTGGACGCGCAAGTGTCCAAAACTCCGCACGTTACAGGAAATGAGGGGGGCTGAGAAAGGGTAGACCGGTTAAATAAGGGTAAACTGGGTAAATACGTGTGAAACCAGAGACTATGTAGGGGGCAGTTGGTCAAATTAGGAAGATGAGGGAGAGGGGGACGATATGAAAGACCAGGGAGGAGGGAAGGGGACATGGCAGAGGAGGACATGAGGATGTAGAGCACTGGTCACATGTTCTCTTATCTTAAAAAAAAAAAAAAGGGGTAGACAAACAGAAAACACGAGGGGAGATGGAGTCAAAGGACAGGAGAGTTGGAGGGAACAGTATGAGGAGAATAACTGGACGGTATGAGGAGAATAACTGGACGGTATGAGGAGAATAACAGGACAGTAGGAGGAAAATAAATGGACAGTATGAGGAATGAGGAGAATAACTGGACAGTATGAGGAGAATAACTGGACAGTATGGGGCCAGACCAGAGAGGGGCACACGAGCGGCCCCTGCTCCCCGCAGTCCGCAGCACCTCCTCCTCCATCAGATCACTGATCCATTAGTTCTTCATAAAAATTTTACAGGTCTTCTGCTGGAGGGAGCTAAACCAACACGGCCAGCGCTGACTGCCTGCGAGTTCTCTGAATCAAAGCCACTCTCTGTAATGCACTTGTACTTAAAGTGAGAGCAATCATCCCCAGGCCGCACAGACCCATCCACACTCCCTGGGCACCGCTTCCTGCCGCAGCTCAGACCAGAGCAGACTTCATTATGGGGTTAGAAGTGAAGCGCTGTCTAATCACATATAACAACCCTGCGAGTACAAACCAGGCCTGTGGCCCGACTGTACATAGAACCAGCATTTCTAACGTATATTTCTTAGCCACCATCTTACACTGCTTCATCCGTCATAAGACCATTGCACTGACATGGTGACAAACCTGTCCTTTACATACACCACGCAGTATTGCACCAATGATTGTGTAGTGAGTAGCAGTATTGTACTGGTGATTGTGATTCTGGGGAGTCACCATTAGATTACTGCTCCCTGAAATTCAAGTACTCCGATCAACAACAAAAAACTGCTCTAATTATCCAATCAAAATGGCCACATTAAAGAGTAATACTAGGTACCCTCTATGGGCCAGATTCCCCTCTGTGTGGTTCCTGTACACATGCACAGAAGAGGGGACTGAGCTCCCGTCACTGCCTTGCACAGATCAACGGTTCATATGATGCGCAAGGAACTCCTAAACCCAGCCCAGACTGTAGCGATTATAAGTTCCATATGTCTGGAGATCCGTATCATAACATCTGGCCCGGACATGCGCACTGTCAGAAAAACACCCACGTTCCAAAAGTAAATTGCGGAAATCAGGTGTCAGATTAAGGGCCACATTTACTAAGCTGCAGGTTTTGAAAAGTGGAGAGGTTTTCCATAGCCACCCAATCAAATTCTAGCTGATATTCTAAAATAATAGAAAAGTGAGAGCTAGAATCTGATTGGCTGCCATAGGCAACATCTCCACTTTTCCAAACCCACAGCATGACGACTCATCTGCACACACTGCACAGGACTTACCGGCAGATCTGTGATTTCCAGCTCCCATAACCCTCTGCTCCAACACTCATTTAAATAAGCACGCCCACAAAGGCGGTCCTAATGTAGGAAGTAGAGGAAAAATCGCTATAAAGAAAGTCGGGAGGGCGTACACGCCAATTATATTATCAGACCCTGGGACACCTCTGTACACACTGAAACTGTTGTTTATCATGTGATCTGCACGATAATTGTTGAAAAACTGGACGCTGATTCAGAGTATTGGAGTAAGTGTAGACCAAGGCAGAACTATGCTGAACTGCAAACAAAGGCACATTTAAACAGGATTAAGAGTTGCAAAGGGTTTCTCCAACTCAACTCTAATTTAGAGATCAAAAAGCTATGTAGTATACAAGCTCCATATGCAAAAGCAAAGGACTTTCCCTGCATGCAAAAAGAAGCAGGTCTACACTCGCACCTGTTCCGTCCTAACTCTCACACTCCTGGACGGCCCTTAAATGGTCTCCACGATGTCTCAGTCGTCTGAATAATGTCATGTTAGGGTCTACAAGACGTCCCCCATGTTCTCTCTGCATCTACAACCAGAATCAACTGACAAAACAGAACTCGCCATGTAACGCGATACAGGATACGTCAGGAGCGCGATTACATTACAGATAAATGATGCGCTCGTCAATGACAACACGCATCTAATGGACACCGCGGAGCTATGTTTGGGAGTAAGTTAATACTCCATCATGGGGCTGATTCGACTGAAAAGAATTTCCAGAGTCATCCCCGACCGCAAGGAATATTTTATTACATCTCATTCCGAAACGGTTTACTAAATAAGCACTTTCTTTTCTCTGGATAATTGGAGATATATTTAACAAATGACGTCCGCGCAGCAAGGAGACAGGTGAGAGAGTCCGTAAATACACCTACGCCACCTCATTAAATAACGCACTCTCTGCAGGAAAAGTCTGCCGATGTCGGGGACGAGGGGGGGAGATCTGGAAGAGGAAGGAGAATTTCTGCAATTTAAAAGAACATTTGGAGATTTCATCTAGAAAATGGCAGATGAGCGCACACCTACGTGGCATTTCTACCTTCTCTGCTCCCAGCGCGGACATAACCTTTCCCAGCGCTGATTCCACGCACGAAAGCCGCTCAGGCACTCAGCCGCGGAAGACAGTGCTGCCATTTATCTCCCGGAGCACAGACTTCACGCATTTCAGAGACTTTTATTCCATCCCGGCTCTCAAATGGTTCCTTTCAACGGACGCATGAAAGTGCAGGCTGTGACCTTCCATCATTCCTACTCCCTAAACTACTCCACATAACTATTGTTTCCTATTCCTCACAGTGTTTCTTAGTATTATAAAAAACACAATATGGGGGATTAAAATGCTCAGACATAACAAACCAGCTGCACGAAAAGTAAAACCAGAAAAACGTTATCAGATTGAAAAACAGTCAATACTAAGCAACATTGCAATATTATTCCCCTAGGTAGGAGGGTAGAGGGTGCAAAGGAAATGTGCGGGTAAAAAGACTTCACTGAAAGAGTGATTGATCAGTGGAACAGCCTCCCATATGAGGTGGTAGAGGTAACACAGTAGAACAGATCAGATTAAACATGCTTGCTTGGGATAAATATAAGGATAGCCTAAATTTTACACTTAATGAAGGATTAAATATGTTCTGAGGTCAGTATAGGTTTAAATAAACAACCAGGTACTTTCTAAGTTTCTCTTTCATCAATACACTTGGTGCATGCCCCTATAAATTAAAGATGGCATAGGTAACATAAGCCTATAGCACACCTGGCTTACATGTGGTTCTTCAGATAATACAAAACTACAAGTCACAAGATTCTTTGAAAGCCATGTCTATGGTGTTGGAGCATGTTGGGAGTTGTAGTTTAATTACACTTGGAATATCATAGATGTTGAAATTACAGTGCAGGTAGAAACATCATTTGGCACTACAGATGTGAAACTACAAGTCCCAGCTTGCTTTGTCAGTTATCGGCTATGCCTAATGCTGATGGAGCATGCTTGGAATTCTTACAACCCATAGGTCATAGCAAGAGTCTATATGGAGGACAGTTCATGCTGTACAGCGCTGTATGCGGTCTGTGTATTTGGTGCTCGCTCCCCTTTGCTGGTCTAGGAAATGGTGTTGGTGACAATGATGTAGGTGTAACAGGAGTCTAGGAAGCACTTTTTCAGTAAATGGTGCCATAGCAGATTATTGTCTGTCCAGAGAACACTCTAGAAAAAACCCCCTAAAACATTCATTTCAAGTGGAGAGCACCACAAATCAGCACAGACAAACCCCATGTGACACCACCTGACTGCTCAGAATGGGTGTGATTGGCAGATTCGATGATCTGTCTTTTGACCCTTTGTCTCCCCTAACTCTTTCCATCATTGCAGCCTAACCTTAACCCTTCCCTCTATGCAGCCGATCCCCAACTCTCGCTGTCTTGCATCCTAACCTCAAGCCAGCCCCCTAGCCTTAACCTCCCTTTCCTACAGCCTAAACCTAAGCCTCACCTACTTATCATTGTCCTGCAGCCTGGGCTGCAGATGCTGGACGCACACTGGTGATTGCTATAACGACCTGACGTCATTACCGCAATAAGTCCCGTTGCTGCACCTGATGCTATATCGGAGCATCGCTGATCCCAAAAATCAAATCCCACAATGCAATGCAGTTTCAGACAAGCCTGCTGCATCGTGTGACAGTACACACTGGTAGGATGTCAGACCTATCGGATGATTACCATGTAATCTGCACTTTATACATCCTCTTGTCCGTCCTGCGATAGGACTGAATAGACTGTGGCCTGCCACTTGTCCTGCAGGTTGTGTATAAGTGATGCTGTCTGTTGTCTCACCTCGGTGCACATAACCTCCATCCATACCGGTACAGCGTATACTGCTACTGTCTCTACCCATCTCACTTCCACACCACATCCTGTAATTAAAAGGAGACAAACTTTCATTGCCCCCAGAAGGAGTCAGATTTCCTCTCACTACTGTGTAACAATGAATGTCTCCCACTATTACAGAGTGATTCTCAGGCAGGGGGAATGACCGGAGAATACAGGGAGCCATGAAGTGGGAGGGGACATAGATAGTTAGCCTATTATAGTGACTGGACATAGAAAACCCAGTGTCATAACCCTGGTGTGTCACAATCACATTACTGGGTGCAATCACTGTGGCACAGGTACCCCAACTCTGGGTCTCCTGTAGAGTTGTGTTCACCCAAAGGATGGGTTATTAATTAATATTAATATTAAACCTTATTTATATAGCGCCACAAACTTTCCGCATTGGAGCTACATTCTAAGGTCCCTAACACATACATACACACACACACACACACACACACACAGTAGGGTTAATTTAGAAAGTAGCCAAGCAACTACCAACATGTTTAGGCACGTGGGAGGAAACCGGAGCACCCAGATGAAACCCACACAGACACAGGGAGAACATACAAATGCCACACAGGTAAGGCCTAGTCCAGGAACCAAACTCATGACTTCAGCGCTATGAGACACAAGTGAGCCACTGTGCTGTCCATATCAACACAGTGAAGACATATGACACCATGTTAAAGGGGGATTGCAACAATAGGATGGGGAGTATTTATGCCATCCACCTGCTGACTTCCCTTGAAAAGCAAGCAATGGTGCGTTCTAGGGGAATCTGCCTGGACCTGGTGTTATGGCCTCCGGACACATTACAGAAGTCGGACGAATTTGACCAAAACTTACGCATCACTGCGGCTATTTTATCAGCAAAAAGAATCCAGCCCTCGCTCTTTGTATACGTTCATATTATGTTTGAATAACATTTAATGACATAAGATGTGGTGAAAGGGCACTGAATAGACTGGAAACCTTTAGAAGGTCACATCAAAGTCAATAAATGTTTTTGAAAAATATTTTTTGTGACCAACATCAATTTTTCAACTAAAGTGAGGTCTCACTCTCAATGGTAGAATAGCGCTAAGCGATGTCACAGGAGGGGCCGCCATGCAGTGGACGATTACAATATGGCGATATGTAATTAGTATAGGTGACAAGTGTCGCTCCAGCAATCATTAGACTATCACTGGCGAGCAAGTGCGCTCATCTCACCGATCGCCCACATTTCCTGCCTTTCCTCTGCGACAGCGCAGGAAGTATCCCTCTCGCACAGGCCAGTAACAGCCATTTCTGGAAGACATAAAACGTATTTGCTGAGAGCAGACCTGAAGCCGTATAAACGTCTACAAATGAGATACTCAGCACTTTACCAGAAATACTGCAAATCTCAAACAATATTTAATGAATTCACATGATACATCATATGGGAAATGCAGCATTAAATCCTCATTATCATCTTGATGCATTTAAATGTTTAACGTACTCTGGGAGCACCAAATGTATTCAAGCAGAGCGTGGAAATGGCAGTCAAGCATTAATTATTAACCCTTCGCCCTCTCTCCCGCTGCAGCATTTTGCTGCAGAGTCTTCTGAAGATGGAACCCAGGTGGTCGTGTGTCATCCCTTCCCAGGACTAGAGAAAGAGCATTCATGCCACACACAGCATCGAGCTGGAGAGCAGATACTGAGACTCACACAGGAGATGAGAAGTGGAACTGTGCTGGATATAATGTATAGAAAGAGGAGATACTGAGAATTACACCCAGCGCACAGGAGAGGAGAAGTGGCACTGTGCTGGATATAATGTATAGAAAGAGGAGATACTGAGAATCACACCCAGCACACAGGAGATGAGAGGTGGCACTGTGCTGGATATGATATAATGTATGCAAAGAGCAGATACTGAGAATCACACCCAGCACACAGGAGATGAGAAGTGGCACTGTGCTGGATATAATGTATAGAAAGGGGAGATACTGAGAATCACACAGGGGATGAGAAGTGGCACTGTGCTGGATATAATGCATAGAAAGGAGAGATACTGAGAATCACACAGGAGATGAGAGTGGCACTGTGCAGTTGTCTTTATCTGAGGAATAAAGAGAAGGTGACTTCTGTGACTTCTATGACAATTGTAGTGGAGACTGTAAAAGCAATGCTCATTAATGGACAGAACTATACAATACAGACATAGCTATATTTAGTCCTGCCCTGTATTCAGCAGAGTGCGACAGCATTAAATGTAAGTGATGTAGAGGAGATCCAGCATGATCACCGTGGATATGGATGATTACTGTCCCCAGATAGCAACCAGTGACCAGCAGAGGGCGCAGTCACCCCCCACCTTCCCTCTCCTCCTGGCTGAGGGCACTTGATTACATGTTGCTCATCTTATGGGGGAGGTAAGTGGCATGGAGGACCCGCTGTAATCTTCCAAGAAAGACAAATAACACAAGGCCTGTCCCAGGGGAGAAAAGAAGAGGTGGCAGACACAAGCCTGAGATGTACAACTACTGGAGAACTACAAGTCTCATCACCACTCTACCTGCAGCCACAATGTCTGGACACACTAGCACCATAATCGCTCCTATCCAGGAGTCAGCAAGTAGGAAGTAGCCGGATCCTAAGAAATGGGAAATCCATTTGTCTCCATCTTCCTCATTTACACGTGTATATATGTACAGCACATGTACATGTATCCCTGTTATACATAACGCTTGTACACCTGTACACTGTGTGTATGAGTGTATGTATCTATAGCACTGTAGCGCTCAACAATCATACGTGGAGTGCTGTTTTAATCGGACTCTGGCAACCCCCCCTCCCCCACCTAGCTCAACCTAGCCCCGCCCATCAAAACACAGGCCCCGCCTCCTTGTGAGTCTGTCACCTCTCACCCTGGACTGCCAGGTATCTGTGTCATACATACAAGACATGGCATCTACACGTGTGTAAAGTGCCTGGCAGGTACAATGCATGTGTACGTGTATATTAATGACTCACCAAGAAATGCAATATACACCAAAATGAAATCCCATACACAGAATAATAAAACACAGGCTGCACAGGGGCAGTCACCATTTTCCAGTCCCCCCTCCCCCTAGACGATCCTACCAAGCCACACAGAGGCTGCTTATCACCAGATCCAGACATAGACATCTCCCATATTCTCGCTCAATGGGTCACCACCCTCATAGCCAGAGCTATGGATGCAGAACAGTGGGAAGAGTTTGTTGATATCTACTGATCAGCAACGCATTTCACCTTCAGGTCGGTGATCCAATCAGTGACGGCCAGGCTGTAAACCTTTTAAAAAGCAAATGTTGTCCATTCAAATGTTATGAGTAAAACTGTCAATAGGCTTCATGCCGATAAGCAAACTATTTAGAAATAGGATGTCACATAATAACCCATTTATACCCCAAAATGTCATAGAAACATAGAATGTGAAGGCATATAAGAGCCGCTTGGCCCATCCAGTCTGTCTAGTTATATTTTAGTGTTTTTATTCTACACTAACCCTAAACCCATCATCATAACACTGAACTAGCATTAATTTGCCAGGAACAAACCTATATTACAGCAGGTTACCGAAATCATACAGCTCTCCCTGGCAGGCAAATGAGATGCTGGCCTCCGGACGCCAGCCCTGAAGGGGCACATCCCCATTGTATCCGGCAGTCCAGAGCTGCCACTTAGCATTAGTTGCTGCCGTTCAGAACATATAGAAGCCGCAGATTATTTGCACGTAATCTGCGGTTTTTAAAACTGCGGATCTGTGATGAAGGAAGCTCAAGGTCAGCCTCTCTCCCTGCAGCTTCCAATCGTTACAATGGAAGCTTCAGAGGGAGGGGCCAATACTTTGAGACCCCTGCATTTATTTGATGACGCCGGGTAACCGGGACATCTAACGTAGATCTCCCAGGCATACTGAGCATGACGGCCTCAAGGAGCAGCCAGGAACAAAGTAAAGTTGTGTGTGCATTTCTTTGGGGGGGAGGGGGGGTCAAGCATTTATCGATTAATTGATTTCTATAAAGTCACGTCACTGTATTGTTCCCCAATTAAGTCTGCCAACCTGGACACACACCAGACAATCAATTCAACCAATTTTTTAAGTTAGAGTTATTCCCAATACAATGAGATACAACATATAAACAGCAAGAGCTGCGAGTCTCTGTGCCTTGCGCATAGACAGGGACCAGCCGGCCTATACTAGAACATTATAAAACCATGTGGGGGTTGAGGCCCTGGGTGCATGTGTCACGACAGCCGGCCATCATGTAAGGATTGCATTTCAGAAGCTCTACCTCATCCGACGTGATGATATAGACAGAGGAACACACAGCGGCTTCCGCCTCCAGGGGATCTCTCCACAGGCAGATAAACGGCGTTACCATCAGGTAATTAAAAGGAGTGTAGATGAAGACGTACACACGCAGACTATATATTTAACCCCTCGTTCTCCATGAATGCATCTCATGGTACATTTCCATAGCACAGAAGTCACAATAAGGTGGCCAGCAGGCAGCAACCCTCCCTTGGTGGTTCTGGGGTCTATACGGAGATAACAAAACGATCATCTGTCCCCAACTGCTCATCCGCTGCGCCGCACTGTCATTCGCCCGGTCTTGGCTACACACTGCCTGGAAAGTGGCCTCCGTTAGACCCCATGATATGGGCTGTGCTTCCCTTAGCGGTTTTGGCTCCCTAGACAGCCTCCATTTTTCTGGACGCTTCACGAGCCAAACTGAAAAGAACCACGTTTAAGATGCCGGGAGGGAGCGCCTGTGCGCTGGAGCTTTTTTGGCTGCGGGTGAACAATATAACAGCTTCCATCCCGTTGCCAAGATTTAATGGGATGTAAAATGGGCAAAAGAATATAATGAAATGGTTCTGGGAACTCGAACGCCCCCACCAAATACAGGGCTAACCTCCGCATGTTCACCGTCAGCGCCAGCCAGAAGAGAGAGAGAAGCGTGTGGACTACAATCTGGATGGCTGTGTATTTGCTCTCTGATATCACAGAAAGTGTAGGAGATCCGTACTATCCGTCAGAAGGACCCAGCTACAACCACACTCTCTCTTACAGTCTTTTCTATTAACGCCATTCTCCTGAGCATATTAATACAAGTCTATGTGACAATGATAAGTGAATGTCAATGCAGCAAAAGCAAGATTTGTGACTGCCCCCCCAGTACAAGGGTCTCACAGAAATCATCCAGACTGACCAACCACAGCTTCCGACAGTCTGCAGTGATGTCAGGGCTCCGGGACTGTGCAACATTGCAGCAGCTGGTTGGGGCAGGATTGAACGTCACTTAAATTTAGGTCAGGAATTCAGCAATCAGTAATAGGGATTATTCCCAATGAAAGATGGAAGGAACACTGGAAAAGGTGTCTTCTATCTCTTCACGGCAAGCTGTTTTTTTTGGCACAGGGGCTTAATCACCAGATAAGCGAGAAGTTAAGATGGCTCAGTGGCACCCAGGTCATCATTAAGATGCCAGCTTGTCTACCAGACGCCAACACTTAAAGGCTTATAAATAGAAAAAGGAGAAGAGGACGGTGGTTAGAAGAGGAGGCTCATCGGGACTGGTAAGGGGTGAGAGAGCAATGGGCAACAGAGACTTTCTATAGACCAGACCTCCCCCCGTCCATTCACGATTTAATACATCTTCCAAAATGTCTGCACCAGCTCCTGGCCTGAGGTCAGCGTAGCGCCAGTGATCACCATCTGCTGACCCAGGAGGAGACAGGCTGTGTCTGGCACTCTGCAGGCACTGCCTGTCACCGGACCCTGGCATGGCTAGAACACAGGCTGCTTGGATGTGGCAGGACGGCAGACGCTCCTTCCCCAGGAGATGGGATGCCACGTGAGCTGTATTATTTGACACGGTGATCAGTGTTTATAAGGCCACAGCCTGGAAGAGGGAGAGAGCCAGCGTCAGATCGCCTGGATGTGGATGAAACGACTCGTGTCATCTATCCAAGCAGTGATTACTAATACATTATGTGTCAACTATATTTTCTACATACCCGCAGTGCTGAAAGGCAGGCAGGCAATCAGGACAGCCATTATTCAGGATTAGATCTATTATGAAGGTGAATTCACCATGGAAAGAGATAAAGTGATAAGCACAAGAGGTTCACAATGGTAATCATGTGACTAATCTAAACAGTAAAGAATGTGCGACCAAAACCAGGGGCGTTATCAAGGATAGGAGGGTTCCAAGGCTGTGTAGGGACCAGTAATGGTGCTATAGAGGGGAACATGAATATAAACAATGTAACCTAGGTCAGTGTTGGCTAACCTGTGGCACTCCAGGTGTTGTGAAACTAGCACCTGGAGTGCCACAGGTTAGCCAACACTGACCTAGGTTGAGGTTGGAAAGCAGAGGCGGAACTACCATTGGTACATCAGGTGCAACGGCACCAGGGCCCATGCTGATACAAGGGCCCACAGCCGTTATCACCGCACCACTGAAGCTCCCCACCGGGTTACCTGGGATATCATCAGGGCCAAAGCATATTTTTCGCACCTGGGCCCACAACTGGCTAGCTCTGCCTCTGTTGTAGAGCCACACTTGCCTGTTACCTGCAGGAAAAGTCAAGGTGTCTGGTAGAGTATTGAAGGCCAAAGAAGATGACAGAGGAGTGCAGCTAAACAAGACAGGACAAGAGAGAAGAAAAGAAGAGACAGCAGACAGGACAGAGCTAAAGAGACAGAGGGACAGGAAAGGGAGAAGAAAAGAAGAGACATCAGACAGGACAGAGCTAAAGAGACAGGATGGAAGAAGAAAAGAAGACAATGATGAGAGATAGGACGGTAGTAAAGGAGACAGACAGAGGGAGAGGACAAAACAGACCAGAGGAAAGGACAGAGGGACTCGATGGAAGAAAAGAAAAGACAATGCAAAGGGAGAGGAAAGGACAGACCGGAGAATAAGACAGAGAGAAGAAACAAAGGCTGAGGGTGAGGAAGGCAGAGGGCGAGGAAGGCAGAGGGCGAGGAAGGCAGAGGGCGAGGAAGGCAGAGGGCGAGGAAGGCGGCAGGAGAGACACATAAGCGGAACAAGGTAAGGAATTTATGGGCACTTTTAGGGCCCAATTCAATTAGCCGTGATGATGGGAAAAACACTGCGGTGCTCTCTCACAACGATCAGAGACATGGGCACATGTTCCAGGACGCCAGGCTGCTGTACTGGGTCACCTGCAATTCCCTGGCTCAGTCACTAGCAGACTATGGCTTTTTGTGCACTAGGAATAACAGAAGAGCTCTGTTATTTCCAGCGTATTAATAAAATCTACCAGCAATATGAACCAAGCCGGCGCTCAGGTCCCCGGACACCCTCCATCTATCCCTGTATGTCTAATTTCCACCCAGCCTGCAGTAATGACATCCGTCCTGTCTCCCCGGTATGATACACAATCAATCTCTGGCGCAGTGAGGAAGGGCCGCTGAAGCCGCTGGTCCTCGCCTGCACTTCATACCGATCATTGGTGGATTTTCAGGCTATCCTCAGAGAATAGGAAGCTGGTGGGGGAGGGTTGCAGATGGTGGCACAGTCACCATTTCCACAGGTGAGTAATGACGGGAGATATGGAGGGAAGATAAGGATGTTTAGGATGGATCTCTCCCTACAATCAATGTGGATTTATCACCGCTGACATCTATCTGTGTGACAAGGAGTCGCTCTGCAGTATCAGCCACAACAAATGGAAAACGCTGTTTTATCTTGCGGAATGCTGCAGATTGAGGATTACGACAGATAAAGTACAACTAAAACCGGAACAAATTCCAAAAAAACACCTTCACTCAGTGTAATAGATGGTTTCATTTATCTAAGTGTCATGAGGGGTGATTTTCATCAGCCTAGAGGGGGCGCTATCCTACAGGGGGCACATTAAGGCAGTCAGTAAGTAACTCCGCCTCCAATCGTGTATTATTTAACAGCAACATTTACTGACCTGTCACGAGTGTTACATGGCGATATGTAATAGATGGTTTCATTTATCTAAGTGTCATGAGGGGTGATTTTCATCAGCCTAGAGGGGGCGCTATCCTACAGGGGGCACATTAAGGCAGTCAGTAAGTAACTCCGCCTCCAATCGTGTATTATTTAACAGCTTTTTATGTAACGCCATCAGTATACGTAGTGCTTAAGGCCCTATATAACACAGCCGCACAATCCTGGGGGAAGGACAGTCAGACCTCATACCTACAGGTTGAAACTTCAACATTTACTGACCTGTCACGAGTGTTACATGGCGATAACGGCATGTATAAACTTACCTGTCCCAAGGCCTATCTCATCCTGCGCCATCTTCTCCAGCGGCGTCTTCCTCCACAGCCGTAGCTACACATTTTAGCACCAGGGGCAAAATGAGAAATCAGTGCTCCGAACCCTGAGCTAGTAACTAGTTTAACCTTAAAAATGCGCTTACTTCCACCCCACTTCACCTTTGCGCCACGGGCGACCGCCCCCATCACCCACACCTAGTTACGGCCCCGTCTTCCTCCATGCATGCAAATTAGCCAGAGGAAAGCACCGCCTGCAGTCCATAGCGGGCGGGTGCTCCCTTTCCTCATAGTGGGCCGTATGCAGACTACCGGACATATAACACATACATCCGGTGTTTAGCGATTGTTACTGCTGCGCATGCGTAGTAAATTTTTTACGTAATGTATGTAACTTTTCCTTACATAGATTGCATATATGCGGCCTTTAAGAAGGCATATACGCAATCTACGTAAGGAAAAGATACAAAATTAACTACACATACGCAGTAGTAAAAATTGCTAAACACCGGACGTATACAGCCCAGTGTCCTGACTGTTGCCTAGCAGCCAGGACACCATCCAATTAACTTTTAGCGCTAAGGCTGCTGGCCAATCTGTGGTCATCAGTCCCTTTTGCTTCACACGCTGCCGGTTATATCGTTAGGCTGCCTCCGCCCTCCTGCTGCTTCTGGTGTCTTCTTGTGATATTTCTGTGATTCTGATAGCCCGTGTTCCTCTACAGTCCTGGTGTTCCCTGTATCTTTTCCTCTGTTCCAGTCCCAGTTCCTCCTTGTCCTCTTGCGTTTGCCTCTCCCTCTCCATTATCCTGCCTCTAGTGTGTCTGTGAGCGAGAGCACCAGTCTTGTTATTTGATGTCCGTCTCATTCTGACATTTTCCATCTTCCCTCTGTTCCCATTGTGACTTTCCATCTTTCACCGTGTCTCTCCTGTTCTCAGGATTCCTTACACCATAACACTGAGATCCTTCTATAGCATGGCAGTGCTGGATGCCCAACAGGTAAGTCCCATCTAACAACTGGACCCCTGAAAGCCCAACCCCTCTATCCCATCATAGATCTCTTTAATGTCAAACGCCGTTTTCTTTTCCTTGCACCTTCGGTCTGTTCAAGCTGTTTTGCCAACAGAGCGGAGCTGCTGATTCACTGATAACCGCTATTATGGATGAATGTGTTTTATTGCAATGATATGATATGTTTAATGAGTGACATAGCTTTAAGAACCTTTTCTAACATGTAACTTTTAAGTGTCATGGTCAGGGCAAAAGATGAACTTATCCCAGACAAATATTCACATCATCTTTCTGCAATCTGCACTAACACCTAACACTCCCTCCTCAACTCCCCAAAGGTCATTTTCATTTATTATCCTAAAATTATCCTAAATAAAATATATAAGAATAACAGCTGATCACTGCCTGTATATATACATTCCTCACAAACACATATTTTACAAATTTGGCCGTTGTGGCGTATATTGTCTGGTAGTATTGGCTATAAGAAGTTTTGTCTTTGTGTATCTGATTAGTATTTGCATACCAGACGAGCACAGGCTCTTGTACGTACAATGATTGATTGACTCGTTGCTATACTAAAAAGATTTAGTCTCTCATTGAGCACACCCCCTACATCCTTACTACTCACACCCACACACCCCTAGACCGGACTAGCCACACCCACACACCCCTAGACCGGACTAGCCACACCCACACACCCCTACACCTGATTAACCACACCCACTTACTCTTCAGTCCATTTTTCATCTTTTTAATGTTAACCACGTTTTTTGATCCAAAGCCAGTAACTCTCCTCTCAGGTTCTGAGATACATGATAACTACACCTCTAAGTGATGTCATGTTACAATATGGATGGCCTGGAACATTCTATGTATTTCTGCTATATGCATGTTCTGTGTATACAATGAGCCTGATTCAACTGCTGGGATTCCAAATCGCAACCTTTTTCCTGCAAATTTACATAGCAGATTTTTATTTCCCGTTATAGACGGGAAAAGGCGCACTCCCGCCGGCAATTGAATCAGGCCCAATATATGCTTTTCAGTACATAACATGAAATTGTTTTATGATTTAAGTAGCTAAAATGTAGCCCATTGCTCCTCTGCTAAAACTGTGATTTTTTTTACATATGGCAATGTAATATTATTTACTAAATATACTCCTCTCCCTGCAATACACAAACACCTGTATATGGGAGATGTCACAAATTCTCAGCTCGCCTCTATCACACTATCCCTGCAATACACAAACACCTGTATATGGGAGATGGAATAAAGTCTCAGCCGCCTCTATCACCCCTTTCAGCAAATGAAATATCACGTCTGTGTTGTGTTCGTATACGTCTGTGTCTAGGCTGGGCATGTAATGGCGGGATAACAAGACAGGTCGGCGGGGGCATTGAGCACAGGACCCAATGTGACATGAAAAGCAATAGCAGAAGACAATTCTATAATCCCTATACCTGGACACGAATATATAGCATTCCTCAGGTTACATAGACGTTGTGTATATACACACACCCCACGCTCAGCGCTGGAATCAGACAGAGAGAAACAAACAGTGATTGTCAGAGACGAGTGGGGGTATTGAAGGGAGGTAATGTGACCACGCGTTAGCCACTCCACATGTCAATACATGACCCTGCTCCGTCTCCCAGCCTCCAACATCAAACTTCCAGGGAGCAATTACCCGGGAAATGAACATCCTGTAATTGCTGCAAGGGAGCCGCATAAATATTGGGACTCGCCTGTAATGGAAAGCGTCATCCAACAGCTCAATAAAGACTAATCGCCAGGACCCGGAATAAAACACAAATATCAGCGTTACGGAAGAGGGTTGTCAGACAGATCAGGAGGGTCAGCGGAAGGCGGAGGGCAGCCAGACTGAACCAGAAATACATATGTATACCGACCACAGGGGTCCCAATCACTGTAATGTAAGATCCTCGGACGAGGGCTACAGAATAGAGGGCCCAGTCTGCCTGAACCATTGTACTATGAATTACACATCACACAGGTGTGCACTATGACAGTGCTGATATAGAGGCGCAGACAAACAATGGAAGCCTCACACAACTGTGCCATGTCTGCTACCAGGGTGGCTAGAGGCAGTGTGCTGCAGAGGATACCAGGATCACTAGTGACTCTGCGTGTTGGTCAATATCAAGATCACCTTTGACAGTGCTCGGAGGGTAATACCAGGATCACTAGTGATAGTGAATGGCAGGGATACCAGGATCACTAGTGACAGTGCTCGGAGGGTAATACCAGGATCACTAGTGATAGTGCATGGCAGCGATACCAGGATCACTAGTTAGTGCATGGCAGCGATACCAGGATCACTAGTGACGGTGCTCGGAGGGTAATACCAGGATCACAAGTGACAGTGCATGGCAGCGATACCAGAATCATAGAGGGTAACATTTGGAAACACCTGGATCACAATAAACTCTATTGTAGCGGGTGATACCAGGATCACTATTATTAGTGCATAGCGGGCGATACCTGGATCACTAGCGACAGTATGCAGTGGGTGATACCAGAATCACTAATGACAGTGCAAGATAGGTGATACAATGATCATTCGTGACAGTGAATGGCAGATGATATCGGGATCACTAGTGACACTGTGTGGCAGGCGATACCAGGATCACTAGTGACACTGTGGCAGGCCAATACCAGGATCACTAGTGACACTGTGTGGCAGGCCATACCAGGATCACTAGTGACACTGTGTGGCAGGCCAATACCAGGATCACTAGTGACACTGTGTGGCAGCGATACCAGGATCACTAGTGACACTGTGTGGCAGCGATACCAGGATCATAGAAATATTTGGGAATACCTGAATCACTTCTAACTCTACAACAGTGAGACAGAGAATATGGGCCCAGAGCAAGTGCAGCACCCTGAGGCACATCAACCCGCATCTGTCTGACAATGGTGACTGTATACCCACAAAGGCGCGTGCATTAAGGATGCTGGGCGACCTTCACCATCAACCTGCTAAATGTTAACCCATTGTATGCACATATTCTAATACTCCATTCCCCCCCGAGACATGAACCCGGGAACAACCCTGGTGGTTTATTGGTGTAAATGGATCAACACAGGTTGTGTAACCCGGGTCCATAAAACTGGTCGCTACCCTAGATATTCCCAGTACCGGGGTATACTGCAGTGTGAAAGGTGATCCCGGGTTATGCCTCGGCAGACACAGGTCCGGTGTGAAAGGTGAAAACCAGGGGAAAGCTGCGGTGCGACATATTCAACACAGGTAAAATCCGTGTCCATTATCCTGCGTGGTACCCAGGATTTTGGTGTGAAAGGGATATTATCAGCCTAAATAGGCGTACCTCTACACCAGGCGCAGCGTGAACGTGAGTATACAGGCCGAGCCAAATCACCAACACAATGAACCGTAACACCCAATCTCCCTGGTGCTCTGCCTAGAACATCAGATGCCATAAACACACATTACAGGGGACCCAGGAGATATCAGAGGACACAGAGCTGCTGGGAGCGATCTGTTGCATCCAGAGGCTGGAAAGGGTCCTGAATCACCATGCAAGGCATCGCTGCACTCCTTCATATCCCAATAACATCACAGCGCACAGGGAACAAACAGCAGCTTCTAATTGATGTTTACGGCATCATAGCTGTCTGAGAATGGGGCTGGTGGCCCAGGTATGGAGGCAATTCAGCAGCGTGGGAGGTATATATACAGCATTCTATAGGGCTGCAATTATCCACAATGAATAAATACACAGATTTTACCCTGTACCATGCCGCGCATTCATGTGTAAATAGAACAAGTGCTGCTACAACAAACAGCATTGTGTGGAAAGGTTACACGACAATTATAAAGTGGCCCCAACAGAACTCATTACACACAGTTCCCTGGCAGACGAGACCCCACAGAGGCTGCACTCAGCCTGACACCGCTGATCCCGTTATGAGATCATAGGATAATTAATGAGGGTAATCGGGTCATCCGGAGGGGTGCAGCCTGCAGAATAGACAGCCAGAGTCTACATGACAGCTCCTGCTTCATTTGCATAATGTATATTCTCCAATCATGAAATTACTCAGATATAAGCTAGTGTTATGGAACCATCATAGTCACACAGAACAGCCAATAACCACACACAGATACGGTCCATCACCCAATACCAAGTATAAAGGTGGCACTATACACTGTAAAGCAACAAGCACCAAAGTATTACCCCTCATTATCACAGTCCATCATCATAAACAATGCAGACCCCCACAATACCCCACAGACACTCCTAATGCCACCTTCCCAATGCCAGGCCCCTCACAGCATTACACTAGAGATTCTTCTACAAGTTATCCCACAACATAACATAGAGCTTTATAATACCCCCAATGCAAAGACAGACCCCGATAGTATCCCCCTGCAGAGACTACTTACATGTTAACCCCCCCCCCCCAATCAGGACACAAGA